>PVJA010004125.1:0-88933 GCA_004027025.1 Myocastor coypus | reverse complement strand
CAAAACTTTTTTTTTTTTTTTTTTTGTATCTTCCAGGGTCAAATCCCCTCAGGATTAAGTTTGAGACCATAGACAGTACTTTGTAGAACTGTTGTTAGTGTCAGCCTTCGGGACGAGTCACGGCCATTGCTTGGCCATTTTGCTTTCTATGAAAGCCTGAGAGAATGTTTTTCTCTGGGTGACTCTCCTTAGACACACAGTTCATTCATCACTTTCCTCTGAGGTCCCATAATTTCCTTGACCAGGAAATTTGAGACACCTCTGAGTTATAGGATATTACAGCACAGGTTCTCTTATATCCTGAGTCTTTATTGACCTTGAAGGGCTAGGGCCAAAATATTGGCTATCCTTATAGCCCTTATTTTTCTCCAATTATGTATTACTTATTGAGAAAGTTAATTCTCAACTTTTTCCCTATTAAAAGAAAATTCCAATTAAAACAAGAAAAGTTCCACAGTATTTCTGTTTCAGTTACAGAATGACTTAAATCTTTTCCTTTGATTTCTTATTTTATTTTGTTTTACTTTTGTATTTTAGGGAAGGGCCTACAGGGTGTTCAGGGTTTCATTACTAGGTCAGACTCATAGTGATCCACCTGTTTACAGCCTCCCAAGAGCTGGGGTTATAGGCGTAGCCACCATGCCCTGTCTCAATTGCTGGCTCAGCGCACCCTGGGGGCAGGACCAGCACAGAAGGCCTGGGGATTGAACTCCTGGACCCTGTGCCTGCTTGTAGGTGTTTTAATCCACTGAGCTATTTGGTTGACCTTCCTTTGATTTCTTAAGAAGCACTTACCCAAGCTTGTCTGCAAATTGTTGTCACCTTCTTTGCATTTAAGTTCAGCACTTTTCATCAAAGAGGTGTCTACAACACAAAACTTACATATATTTTGTAGAACTCATAAGCAGGACCTCAGATCTTAGGACAATGAGAGAGATGCCACTGTGCAGGATGTCATGTTTTTTCTCCTACTTTGAAGTTGGCTGATAATGATATGGGCTGAATAAATAATTTAATAGAGCCACATAGTTATAAAGCAAAAAGACAGATTAGAATACATCTAATTTAAAATTTTTCTTCTGGGTAAAATTGTCCTTGAAATTGAAGACATTATTAACATTCTCCTTAGGGGTATATTCCAACAAAATGTGGTAGAAGGAATTGTTTTCAGTTTCTAAACTAAGATTCTCTTCTTGCGACTTGATATTGCGCTTTTGCATTTCTTTTTATGCTGCTTCTGCTTGACTGTAATTCAAGTCTCAGGCCCAGAAAAGGAGCTGAAAAGGAAGAGAAAAGAAAGAAGGGACCCGGACAGAGCGAGGAGAAGTAGGTTAAAGATGTTGGGGTTGTAGGCTGGAAATCTAGTGCATGATGGGAACTGCCAAAATCCTTTTTAGAGGCAGGACAGGGTTCTATTATTGCACTTCCTACATTAAAATATATTGCATCTCTTTTTGTGCTGCAGTTGAGAATTTTTTTTTCTATGCGGGCTCAGGCTGCCCTAAGGGTGGGTGTGGGGATCAGACCACCATCCCCTGTACCTGACAGGAATTGCCGGCACAGGCGCTTAAACCAGTGAGCTAACCCGAAAGCCCCTGTGCTGCAGTTGATGAAATGCACACTAACTGATTCTCTCTTTTGAATGATAGAGCCTGCTCGGGTTAAGGAAGTGCTTCCTCCAATACCCGAGCTAGAAGCTCTGTCTTCTCTGCATCAGTGAGATCCATACACAGGTGAGTGATGGAACAGCTTTATCGACTATTTGGCTTGTTCATTATAAGCATGAGTGATTCAGGGAGGTACAGTTCACCCCAAACTACATTTCTATCTGGGTGCAGGAGGAAAAAGTGATGACCCTGGAAAAGTGATTGCGTATGAATGACAGACACGAACTAAAACCACTGTTTTCTCCAGGAAAGATCGGTAAACGAATCCCTCTGTCTATTAGACTAATCTCTGTGAGTCTGTTAAACTAGCCCTGGGCTGTCAGCACATCCCTGGACAGCTTATCCTGGAATTGACCCACAATCCAGTCACAGCATGAGAGAATGCTATCTGTAAAGCAGAGCTCTGCCCCCACCTTGCCACCCATTACTGAACTAAGAAATTTCTTAAATCTAAAGAAGTTAATTTCACCGGTAACCTTGATGATTGCATGATGATTTCCATGTATTTGAATCAAGAACTGTCGGCAGAAGTACCGCAGAAGCTTTTTCCACTCACTCAACCAAAATTTATTAAGTAGCTACCATGTTAAAAGTACTCTTTGGCTATTGTAGGGCTTATAAAAATTTTAACAGGGCAGAGTTACTTTTACACCTTCTTATTGTGCTTGTTGGTGACTGACTGAATTGTTCATTCCTCACAATATGGGAGAGGTTACAAAATCAAGATCCTAGCAGGAAACTGACGTCACACCCAAAGTGAATCAATGCGCAGAGTTCAGTGTGAGGCTTAATAAACTGGATATGGGAGAACAGAAAGGGTGACGGCAGGTTCCTTGGGCTGTGGCAGTGCGCAAGGAGCTGAAGGGGCAGGGAACCCAATGGGGGGTGAGAGGGAGAGAGAGGAAAAGAAGGAGGGAGAGGGAAGGAGAGAGAAAAGGAAGGAGGGAAGGGGGAGGGAGGGAGGAGGGAAAGACAAAGGGGCGGAGGGAGACAGAGAAGGAAGAAAGAAGGGGTGGGGAGAGAGAGGGACAGTCTTCCCTCCATGCAGAATGACTATACAGGAGGGCTGTGTGACAGGGCTGTGACCTCTGCAATGGAGACAGCACAGCCTGTGGCTACCTTGAAGAGAGAATAAACACCCAGTGTGCTGTCTTCCCTTGTGCTCTCCATCAGCCAGGCCATACGAGGCAGCCATGTAGGAGCTGGCAGAGGAGATTACTGGCAGGCAGATCAGGCCCAGAGAGGTGGTAGAAGGTTCCAGCACAGATGGCTTAGCCTGTCAGACTGTAGCTGCAGGTCTAGTGTCTGTGGTCCTGGTTTAGGAGATGCAAGGCTTAGTGGACTCAGTGCTGTAGGCTCAGAAATTCCTAGGGAGACTAGAAGGTGGTCATGCAGTTGTTTCCATACCATGTTACTGGATGTCATGGTTGATGTGTTTATTTTACTCCTCATTCCAGGCTGCTCAGCCTTGTACAAGAAGAGTCAGTCATCAAATGAGTGCCAACCATGTGCCAAGAATTCTGCTCGGTGACAAAAATAACAAGGCAGTCAGTGGTGGAGTCAGAGTAAGAAGCCTCTAATTCCGGAGGAGAGTGCCAAGGAGCATAACAGAAGTATTCAAAGGACCAAACGACAATGTAGAGGAGTATAAGAGAGACCCTTACACTCAGAGGACACTGTGCTTAGCATTTATGGTGGGTTACACAGAAGTGGGTTGAGTGGAAGATTAAACCCTAATTCTATGCCTCTCCCTGAGAATGATGGGATGTAACAATTGACAGAAACCCTTGAGAGCACATAGGCTTGCATTTAGCACATTTAGAAAGCAAGCCTGACCCTGAGTGGAGAAGCTTCTTATCACTACTTCTGTCCTCTTCGGAGCACATGGGGGCTCCACTGTGTAACCAAGGAGTCGGAAGATCTCTTCATCAGTGACCTGAGGCAGATTTTTTTTGTGCTTTTTGAAGATGGTTTTAATAAATGATTTAAAATTATTTTTTATGAATTATGATTTAAGCAATACTTGACTAAAGTCTTAAGCGAATATTTACTTGCTTAAAAAGTGAAAAACAAAAACTTTATAATATCCCTGAACAAAGTGGACTGGCCTCTCTTAAAGAGTATTTACAGTTTTGTTTGGGGACTGAGTAGGCTAGAGGAAAGTTAGGGTCCAGCCAAAAGTGCACAAAAGGCAAAAGCAAGAAGGAGAAAGTAGCTGATGAGAATTAATTTGAGAGAAATCTGTTTGACCCAGGAGAGCAAGGGAATGAATGTTTGCAAGGAAACATTATAATGAGTGTGGAAGACAAGGGGATGAGGCCCCAGGGAGGCAAGCGCAGCTACTCCTCCTGGCACCCAAGGGTGCTTTTTTGAAAATAATTCAAAGATACAAAAATGAAGTGAACTTAAATGAAATAGTTGAGTACTTAAATTTATTTACTTTAAAAATTTTTTCATTTGTAGGGGCTGGGGAGACAGCTACATGGCACAAGTGCCTGCCTGGCAAGTGCAAGGTTGTAAGTTTGAACCCTGGTCCTGCAAAAAAAAAAAAAATCGTTTATAATAGAACACAAAAAATGATTTAAAAAAACATTAGAAGTGATATAGAGCTTCCTACCTGTATTTGTTTACCACTAAACAAAATGGTAGGAATTAACAATGGTTATCATATTGCATATTGCTGTCTTCAAATTAGTTGTTCAGATTAACAGATATAAGCATATATGTTTGGTCAAAAAACTATAAAAAAATTAAAAAGAAGAAAAAATCAAGCATTAACTGCTGCTTTCAATAGACCAGAAATCAGCAGTGCAATTATCCAAGCTGTCGTGCAAATATGTACATATGCTTTCTTTTCTCCTTTTCCTCACTCCAGTTGTTCCTTCCTTTAGAATAATTTCTCTCCCTTTCACAGAATTCATTGTGCCTCTCAGATTGTATTTAGAGTGTTTACATTTAATAGCAAAAGGTTTTCTTTGATTTCTTTGGCTTTTATGTTTCTTATGCCACTACGGATATCAAGAATAATTAGAGCTATTAATTATGATAACATGCAAGTATTGACACAGGGGCAACTCTTAAATATTGAAAAATGCTCTTGGAGTAAAAATGGAACTTAAGGGCTGGGAAGATAGTTCAGCGATCTAAGCACCTGCCCGGTAAGTCCAAGGATGTGGGCTTAATGCCTGGTATTACATGAATTGCAAGCCTTGGAATCCTGGGCGCGCTGCGCTAGCCACTGCAACCGGGCTCGGTGGCGCAGGCCTCTAACCACAGTGCTGGGGAGACGGGAGGGTCACTACGAGTCTGAGCTGTGTAGCAAGACCTTGGACCAAATAAGTAAATAGAAGATTTAACAAAAAATATTTTAAAATGGAACTTAATTTTCTGACCTCTTATGTTTAACATTTCTTATCTGAGTTGGCTTCCAGATTTAACTGTATGGTCAGACTCAGTATTAAGTGCTGTGGTTTGGAGAAGCTATCCTATGTTACTGCACGTTAGCATACTGAATATTTCAAGACATCTCAAGAAAACAAAAGAAGCAGGTCACTCTAAACTTTTCTGCACCACATTTCTTTGCTGCAGCAGTTAATAAAACATGTTTGGTCCTCCTCTGAAACTGATATAAAGACCCTCATGTGAGAGGTCCCATCCCTATATGCAGAAGGAAGGATTATCCTTGATCTGCAAAGACACAGGTGCATAGAAAATTCAGAGCAAACAGGCCTGCCTAGATCCCCCCAACTTACTGTCAGTACAGTACACTGCTTATGCCCTGTTCTTCTTCTCCACGACTCTATTCTTCATCAAGCTTGTTACTAAAAAGGCTCAGGCTTCAGCCTTTCTTTGGATCTTCATTTTGTTTGAAACCTCTTGTCTTGTGCAAAACTTATTTAAATAAATCAATTGATACTTCCTCTTGTTGATTGCTGTACAGGCCTCAGCCATGAACCTTCAAGGGCAAAGGCAAACGATGTTTATCTTCACTTATATAACAAAAACAGGAACCAATGTTCTAGAGCACAGAAATCTTCTGGTTTCTTTTTTTTTTCCTCCCATAGATTACAAACTAAAATTTTAATTGTAAAATTCAGGAACTCAGGGTTTGGCAAATGGAATTCTACTACTCTTACTTTTTCTTTTCTGTGTACCCTTGATTAATAGGTGAGTGATCTCAGGTCTGGGATTTTCTAGTGTTTAGGGATGTTGTACTCCATGGGGCATGGATATTATACAATTGCTGAAGAGCCAAATTATTGTTTCTCTGCAGATCAGCAGCGATGTTCTGACAGATTACTTGGAAATCAGTGGGAATTTGGCTTACAAAAGGCATAAATTGAGCATCATGTTTTGTTAAAGTGTGACAGACCATAGAAGGCAATTTCATTTATTTATTTATTAAATTAACAGGCTTTGGTAGACATTGGGAAGCACATAGAGGTGTAGCAGCTGATAAGGGAGGCTGCATATGCCCACCACTAGTTAAGATACTAGACACAATAGAGTTACACAGTGTCATTCACAGGGCACTGGCTTCCTGCTGAGACCAATAAAATCTCTGGCCTGAAGGAATCAGGACAAGTTGCTAGACAAGGTAGCTTTCCTGGTCTCTCAGAACCATCAAATTTCCCCAAAATGCACTTTCTCACCCCTCATTTGTCATACCTGTTATTTGCTGTTATTGTGATTAGAGGTGCATATTTGTCCCTGTCTCTAGGCTGGAAAGCACCTTAGGAAGGAAACAGGCTGGCCCTGCTTGTGCAGTTGTTATAGTGTGTCGCTCACTTGGAAGCTTGTCATTGAGGGGTAGATGAAGAGGCACTTGTAAGCCCCTGCTATACAGTTGACATGTGCTATGTATACTTGTGGAGGATAACCTGGGTGACTTTCCTTGAAAGAAGAGCAGTTGTGTCCATTTTGGCTGGGCCTGACCCTATATCTATGTATTAATAAGTACAGAGCTGGCTAGGATGTCTGCTTATTTCTTCAGTTGGCCTCAAGTGGTGCATATCGCTCTAGGTGAGGTGCTGGTGGCAGTCTTTGAAGACTGCATGCATGTTTCCCTGAGAACCCACACCTGTTGTGCTTTAATATGTATGACCTGGGCCAAGACAGGATGAAGAGCTAGTGCTCCACTCTGTTGGCTGGGATTGAGCCTCAAGATAAAGGCTCTGACTTCCTGGGGCTTGAAAGATTACATATCAGACCCCAAAACATTAGATACTATCTCTATAGTATAATGCAAATCACTTTTTATGCATATCCTTTGCATATTTCAGAGGTAAATACCGACCTCCTACCCAGCCCAGCACACAGTACTTACCTACTTCCTACAATTCTCATTCATCCTTCATGACTCCTCCTTCATGACTGAATAAAACTCAGGTGAGGCCCTGGGTCAAAGTGTTTGGCCCAGATAGCCATCACCATGGCTGGACTTAGGACCGCTTGACTCCCCATAATTATAAATATGCTTTGGTGTTTATTATTGCCGTGGGTTGCATCCAGAGTGGTAGATTGGAATTGACTTGGTGGGTTCCAATAATGTATCTTTGGGATTACAAATATAAACTTCTTAGATGGATACAAGGCCTAAAAAGGACTCGCTACACATATTTTCTTGTGTTCCTCACAGGGACACCTTGCCACAGTGTCGTTCTTGCCTGGCTCACCAGTCTACCACCATCTCAGGATCAAGGTGAGATTCAGTCTTAGGTTGGCGGGGCAGCACTGCTCTGCCTACCATGGTGTGGGCAGAGGAGGCCCGAGGATCAAGGTAGCTGGAGCGGCTGCCCGAGAGAGGAGGCCACAGCTCGGGCCTTGCCAAGCTCTGTCAGGAGAGCAAGGAAGTGGGTTGATGTCCGTTGAAGGAAACATCTGATGCGACAGTTGGTTGCCAATCACTGGCCCTGGCTGCCTTTCATAGCCTGGTAGTTCTGCCCACATCTCTACCAAACAGCCCAAATTAAAAAAAAAAAAAAAATGAATCGGTTGTACTTGGTGCCTGGCATGATTCTTGGCTTCCATTAACAGCACTGAGCCTAGATTTTAGCATATCTTGCTTCTCAGCTGGTCCAAGGTCAACCTTGATCCACGCTAGGGCTTTTCCCTGTGACTCAGTGTCTTAGTCCTGTATTGACCCATAGTCAGCCTTAACCTACACTTAGCTCCTTTACCTCTGCACGCAGCTGAGCAGCCAGGGCCCTAGTCCCTGGTCACAGGATGCAGGCGTGCACTGGGGAGTGGAGATGATGGCATTGTGCCAGGAGGCTGCCACAACCACTCCATCCCTGAGAGAACACAGTGGAATCGTAATGGCAGACAAAGGAGTAGATGGAGGAGAAGATATGGAGGGAAAATTGATGGCCCCAGTAAATGGGCTGTTGAGTGGTAGGGGTGAGGGTGCACAGGGAGAGGAGGGGAGGAGGGACACAGGTGGCCAACCTGACCTCTCCCCAAGCTTCAGGCCACCCATTTTGGTTTTGAGACAGTTTCACTTTCTCAGGGATTCCCTCCCAACTCTGCACATGCATCCTGCCTTAGGCTCACCCCCTCCCTCTAAGATAATACCTTAGTATTCAGGCTTGGCACTTGGTCTCTATGTGGTTTGTCATTAAAGGCCCAGGAAATATGTGAAGAAAAGAAGAAATATAAGGCTGGGTGTGCTCAGAGGTAGAACATCTGTCTAGCTTGGACGTGCAAGGTCCCAAGCTCCACCCCAGTGACAAAACACAAACAAAGACATATAAAAACAAAATCACCGCCCCAACAATGTGTTGGGGTAGATGAAGGCTTTGTTTTGAGAGCCTGTGTCATTTGTCCAGGTCTATATGCGAAGACCGTGCGGTCTGGGACCACTGTCTCTACCCAAGTTTCATCAGCATTCAAGTGGGAACTTGTGTATTTTCACTTAGGAAAATGATACTAAGTGTGGCATCACAGAAACAGACAGGGGAGAATCACACAGGCATCATTGTCGTCATTTGCCATATTGTTCCTCAGAGGAACCTCTGACAGAGTCACTTCTCACCCACTGAGCAACATCTTGAGACAGGGCAGCAAATCAGGCTTGCCTGCCCACCAGCCAGTGAGTGACACGTGACTTAATCGAGTCCACTCAGGACTTTGAATTATGGGTGTGGTGACAGGAGGGTGTTAAAAATGGCTGGTGCCTACCAGTCCAGGGGCAGGTTGAGTCTCCCTGCTCCCCACACCCATCGCCCCACCTGCCCCACCCAGCTGCTTTGTTCTGTGTCTGCTCCTTCCTCCTGCCCTCTGATCCTGTCACCTGCTGACCATGTCCTCACGTAGAGATCTTCTCTTGCGGAAATCTCCAGTTGATTTTTGCTGCCTGTTTGATGCAACACTGAGCGTCTATTTTATTTTATAAAGTCACAGGATGTCAGCACTTTAAGAAATCTGATAACTCATCTAGATCAACATCCTGGCTTTATAGTAGAGGAAACTGAAGCTCCTAGACGTTGAGGATTTCACCCAGGGTCACAGAGTTGACTGGTGAGAGAACTCAGGATAAAGACAAGGTTTCCTTCCCTCAGGATAGTGCATGCTGCTTCTTGCTTTCCTTTTAATCCCATAAAGCACTCTCTCTCTCTCTCCCTCTCTCTCTCTCTCTCTCTCTCTCCCCGTCTCTTTCTTTCTCTCTCTTTCTTTCTTTCTCTTTCTCTTTCTCTTTCTCTCTCTCTTTCCCTCTCTCTATTTCCCTCTCTCCCTCTCCCTCTCTCTTCTTTTCTCTCCCCTCCTCCACTCCATAGCCACAACATTTAATAGAGGATAGCGAATCCAGGATTTTCATTTTATCCCCCAACCTGATAATTTGCTTTGTGTTGTGTGGACATCCTTTCAGGGACTTGGCATATGCCAGACAGGCATCCCTTTTTGTCCCTACATGGGTTCCTGCTGCTTTCCCGGCTATCTGCAAATGTTTATTCTGTCACATGAAGGTTGTGTTTGGGAAGGAAGTGGCTTGCACTAGGGAAATATGCGCTCACCATTTCTAAGTCTGACCCTTGCAGCTGTGTGCATTGGCAGGGGACCTTCCTCCCCCCATGAATATGTGCATATCCGCAGCTGCTTTCAGTGGCTTTGGGGAAGCCATAGCTCACTCAGCCACGCGCTTGACAGCCCAAGGCTGGAACAGGAATTGGGAAGAGAAGTGATAGTGACAGTAACATAATGTGCCAGGCGCTATCTGAACCATTTGCCCATTTTCATGAAATTCCTTAAATAGGAGTTAAGTAGGTAGGGACTGTTACCATTAACCCCTTTTACAGGTGAAGAAATGAAAACCTAGTGAGGATAAGCAGCTTGCTTCAGTTCACACCCATTTCAAGCCAGGAGAACTGAGATTTGGACACAGGCCACGTGTTTTGTATTTTGCGTCTCTCATTTTTGCATCATTGAAGACCAAATCCCTTACCTCACTCACCCTAGGCAAGGGTGGCCCTGCAGAGCTGAGCCCTGGCCACTGAAGTTTGAGACCTTGAACCTCTGCTCCCTTGAATCTTAACCATAGAATCTCTCTCCAAAGAGGGAAAAGTGGACTTTTGTCTCTGAGGGACAGAAGTATGTTCAATAGTCAGCTGGCTTTCCAACACACACACACACACACACACACACACACACAAACACACAGTCTTCTAGAGAGCTTGGTATATTCTGAATCTCCTCTGTCCCAGCAATGCTTGGGAAGTTTACATACAAGCAAAATTCTACCACACATTTCATACACAACAAAGGATCACTGTGTTTCTACCTGTGTAACAAAGTACCTCCGAGAACCCACCTGAGTGCTATTAGTGAGAAAATTATATAGAACTCGCAGGTTTTTTTTGTCTGAATATTCATAAAATAGGATCAATAAATAATGCATTACTTTATTTTTAGAAGAAATTCTCTTGATCTATTGAATGGTCTCTTACAGCAAAAAAATATTGATTAAGATACAAAAATGTAATGACAAGAAAATGCTGTAGAGTTCAAGTACATGGTAAGGTTCCTTTTTGCTCTGTGGGTCCAGATACATTTTTCTACACAATATTTACTACAAAGAGGGGGGGAAACCACTGATGTGCCATTCTTTTTATATATTTATTTTTTTAGGGGATTGAACCTAAGGTCTAAGCCAAGGTTCAAAGCATTTTATTTTTATTTTGAGCCAGAATTCTGTTTCGCTGCTAAATTGCCTAGGATGGGCTTGAAATTGTAACCTCTTGCTTTAACCTCCTAAAATCCTGGGATTATAGGCATGTACCACCATGGCCAGCTCTCTTCATTCTGTTTTTATTTGGGCAAACAGACAATGTTGGATTGTTTTCATCTCTCTCTCTCTCTCTCTCTTCCTCCCTCCATCCTAGGACTTACCATCCACTCTACTACTAAGCCACATCCTTAGTTGTAGATTTTCTTTCTCAGCAATGTAACATTACAAATTCCATTATGTCAAAACAAAACAACGTGTAATGTTTATACCATGGTGAGATTTTTTTTATGCACTAACTTTTACTTTAGGTGAAAAAAACACATTAGTAATAACAAATGCCCCCTTTATTTTAGCTATTAAAATAACAGACTAATACTAGAGGGAAAGTTCTCTAGGATCCAGGATCATTGCTTTTTTTACACAGTAGATTAATGTAAACAGAAAGGACATCAATGCTGTGTTTTAATGGCAGGTATTTCACCAGAGGCAGCAATCGCTGATGTGCTCCAGAGACAGGACGGATATGGGAGGAGCAGGGAGACAAGAGAGTTACTGTGCAGGGATGGAGCTTGGCCAGCCAGGGCCCAAACAAGCCAGTTCCTCCCCACACTGTTCCTTCCCATTGTCTTAATGCATAGTAGTTAACTGTGGAAATTTCCCCATCAGCTTACCTTACAAACATAGCTTATCAGTGAAATTTAGCTGCTATTTATCATATAAAGCCCTAGGCTTCCTGTTGATTATTGAATATCTCTGAGGTGGAAGTCTTTTATTTGTCCATCATTTGTTAATAAAAGACCGAAAAAACCCAGAGAAACAAAACCTACCTGCCGTATGCCAGGTCACAGTCTGATACCAGAGACAGGAAACCCAGACAATCACCACCCAGCCTGGAAAGAGGAAGACTGGGTCTTAGTTCTCTGAGGGACTCATTTAATCTGTCTCTGGATTTCCAGTAACATACCAGGTATTAACATAAAATGATCCAATGATTATTTGCTAAGTCAATGGAGCACATTGAAAGCTTGGACACGGGGTATCTAAGTCAAAGTAGAAGACAGACATGAGGGAAGACGTCCCAGAGAAGGGAGCCCAATCTGACAATGCAAGGGGTCCTTAAAGGATAAATTAAAGGATAATTTGGCCATTGGTGAGAGGATCAAAGAGTAAGTGACTTTGCTAGTGACATAAAGAAAAGGGTCCTTAAGTCATGGTCAATATGTCCTCCAACACACACATGTGCACACACACACATACACACACGCGCACACATACACACACACACACACACACACACACACACACACACAGGCTTGGGCTCTTGACATTCAGGAGAGACATGCTCTCCTTTCAAACAATGCAACTGTGTGACTCTCTTTCCCAAGGTCAGTGCCTTAATTAATGTGTTCCAGAAAGGCGGGCTTTGTTACACTTGAGAATGTCAGAATTATGCAGGGGAACACCGACAGTATTATGATCTACTGCAATTTTTTTTCTCATGGTATAATTTGAGCTTGTAACTGCTTAACCAATTAAAGATTAAGCAGGCAGCCCTTAAATGCGACTGTACAGCTGAAAGAATGATTTATTACTCCAAACGTTGTTGGGATAAGAGGAGGGGGGCTGCTGGCATTGAGAAGGACCCCACCATCAGGAGCTGTCCAGAACCAGTGTTCCCTGTTCAACCAGAAAAAGCTGCTCCTTACATTCCCCTTAGAGAGAGCCAGAGCACAGTGACAAGCTACATATCTTCGCAAACCCTATAACAAAGGAAAAATAAATTTATTAATGGTGAAGCAAAAACATCCTGAGGAAAATCTTTTTTGTTTTCTTCCCACTTTTTCTAAATTATCAGTTCTTGACCCATCAGAGAATACTGAGATTCTTTTCTGGAATTATGTTATAGCCAGATTTTTAAAAATCACTTCAAAAATGAATTTCTTTGAAGCACAGTTTTCTTCATGAGAGGGAGGTTATCCTGGCTTTGGGGCATGCATCAGTCTCTGCCATCGACACTGCTGGAGCTTTCTGCTCACACAGGACCTTCACAGGCTCTAATCACTGTGTGGTGGCAGTAGTGAGGGTTAGGCTGCCCTCTGAGAAAGTTCTGTGGAGTTTACACTGGGTCTTAGGAGAGGAACTGGTGAAAGTTCTGGAAAGAGGCAAGTTTTGCAATGCAAAGGGCTTTGTGAGAGTGTTTTTCTCAATGCTGAAATGGACTTGTGAAGGTTCAAGGAGAGGAATAAGCAGATTTCCACCTTGAAGACTGCTGACAGTACTGTCATGGATGGGTCAGAAAGGAACTGAGACCTGGGCTGAGCCCAGGCTGCTGTTATACTAGCTCATAGAAAGCACGAGGAGAAGGAGAAGTCAGGCTGAAACAATGGGATGGAGGGAGATACGCAGAGGAGAAGAAGCTGGTAGCACTTAGAAAACACCTGGGCACTGGAGAGGAGGAAAAGACACAGCCTAGGATGACAGCCAGGCTTCTGACAGAGATGTAAGAGGAGCGTGAGAGATGATACATTGGTGGCTCCCCAAACACTGATGTAAGGAACTCTGGCAGGAAGTTGACAGTAAGGATAGCATGCAGGAGTGACATCTGGGCTCCTCATAGGGATCTGTGGGTCATGAGTGCACAGGTGGTGGTTGCAGAAGCCATGGATAGCTTGCACGGTGGTTGCATAAATCCTGTGGATTTCTTTGCTCGAGTGGATAATTTTGGGTGAAGGAAGTGCAAAGCGAATTTCAAGTTGAGCCTTGTTTTACACAGGAGAGTGCACAACAGTTGCAGTAAATGTCTGCAGACAGATGGGATGGATATATGGATGAAGAGATGATTAAATAAGTGATGAGTGTAGGTTCATGAAGATCAATAAATGTTCTCTTTTGCTTTGTCTGCAATTTGTTTCAGTTACAGCTCTGGAATGAGAAAATGTGACTACCTTAAAAAACAAAAAGGCACCATTTGGATGCAATATGTGGGGATTTTATTCCCGCTTTTAAAAGTCAATGAGCCTTTCATTCTTAGAGCCTGCTAATTTCAGACCACTTGATGTATGTTCCTGCTCCATATTGACACCCTGGCAGTCGCTGACCAACTGCTGCCTTTGTAGCACAACCAGCTGGAGATGACCAGTCAGGTGGCAGACTGGGTACTGTTCAGCATGCAGTCGTGTTATTTTGGGCATCACTTGCCTTGAATAAACGTGACTCTTCAGTCTCTATTCTTTGCCAGAAAGCAATGGGTTTAAAAGGAAGAACTACATGGGATGCAGGTGCTGACTTATAACATCCGTGCCTCCGGGGATGGTTCCAGTATGTTCTCAGGGGATGTAGAGTAGCCCAAAGCCTCCTTGATAATCAATCAAGCCTGCTAGAAGCTCATTGTCCACTATCATTGATGGATAACTTTATGTTGGAAGAAAACATAGAGGTAGTCCAGATCCTTTCGACATCATTGAAGAGATACTTTAAAATGCACAAAATGGTGAGAGAGTGCTTTAACACCCCAATACCCTGAGTCAAAATGCATGGGTATTGCCAAAGAAATGATAAGGCCATGCTGTGGTTCTGGGAAGTTAAGAGAATGCACATTTGCTGTCTGCTGAGAATTTCCTCTGCTCTCCATTGATTAACCTTTGAGTGAAATGGAGCAGAGGCCTCAGTTCACTCAGCCCTGACACATTATCTGTGTCTACCATTTCCCCATAAATTTGGAGAGGGAGAGACAGAAATTGCAGATGCAGGGATTTAAATCCCCTTGTGCTGCATTTGTCAAGATGAACAGATTGTAAACTGCTTCTTGCAAATATGATGTGCATCTGGGACATCAGACTAATAACTCGGAGCCAGAGGCTCACTCATTGGTGCCGTGCCTCCCTCCAGAAGTTTCTGAGATTGCCTCTGGAGTTCACATCTATCCCAGAGCTGTTCAGTTGAGCTGTTCAATAGGAAAATTAGAGAGACTGTCTGGCTAAGGAATTTACAGGACTTTTCCAATGAAATGGAAATGACAATTTTTTTTTCTGTTTACATCATCACAATCTCTGCAAATTATGTATTTAGAATACTCAGTTGAGCATTTCTAAAGAAAGCAAGGAGGGATTTGTACAGCCATCAACATTATCTTAGAATCTTGCAAGAAATTCAGACCACTAGGATGCTTCTGGCTCTTGCATGTACTTTTCATCTCTAGAGTGGCTTTATCTACTGATCTGTCATAATTTCTTTTTTGCTTCTCTCGATCTTTCACAATTTAGTTATATATATCATCCATCTACATAGCATGTAGAAAATATAAATATTAAAGATAACTCCAGGGATCTTTTTGATTATTTTGTCAGATTTTATCTTCTCCCCCACATCCTCTTCTACCTCTAGTTATAGCACTGTTAATGGGTTCTTGTATGAATGGTTTGGACTAAATGTGTATGTAGTCCTTTTGTGCATGCGAATGTTATTTTATATAAGTATCAGCAATAAGTCTTGGAGCTCAGCTGTAGAGAGCTATTTCATTCTTTTTATTCTTTATTTTATGGCAGCATGATATTTTGCAGTATCACGTACCACAGTTCCCTTATTGGTGTGGTTCTGATTTTTCACTGTAGTTGATACTACTTTAAAAGGGAAATTGCATAGAGTTATTTGCAGTAGAAATTATGAGTTCCATTGATTTTTTTTAAACCTATGCATCTCTAAGCCTCCGAATATTATCCATGTGTGCCACAGCAAATACTGTTCAAATGGACACAGTTTGCTTCCACAGTTAACATTTTACTACACGACCCAACCATTCCTCATTTCCTACAAAGTGGCTTCCTGTCTCCTTTAGCATTGACGGAGTATACACTTGAGATCTTGACATATTTGTTCGTTTACAAACAGTCACTGAGCACCTACTATGTGTCAAACACAGCTTGGGGTGCTGGGAAGATGGTGACAAACGAAGCAGAATTCCCTGCTCTCGATGAGCAAGATGTGTAGGGTGCTAGACATCCTGAAGAGAAAACCATGAGGTGGGGAAGGTGCCTCAGTCCAAAGGCTTTTCAATAAAGATAAGAAAGAGTGAAGGAGGTCTGGCAAGATAGCTCAGTGGACTAAGCACCTGCTTAGGCAAGTGCAGGGACTCAGGTTTGATCCTTGGTACCTCATGTACCACCACCTCCGCGCCACACTTACCCACTCCTGGGAGTGCTGAGCTGACGACAGAGTCTGGGTGTGGTAGCACATGTCAGTGCCGGAGAGGCTGAAAACAAGAAGATCACTGTGAGTCTGAGCTGTGTAGTACAAAATACATGAAAGAAAGAGAAAGAGAGAAGGAAGAAAGAAAGAAAGAAAGAAAGAAAGAAAGAATGAAGGAGGATCTGGGAGAGTGTCTGGATTGAAATATTCCTTACTAAGAGGTTCTCTAGGAAAAAATGAATTTTTCTGATAGAGAAATGGCCAGAGTCTTTTTTTTTTTTTTTGAGCAGCTTAGCCCACCATGAGGGCAGAGCTGGTGCAGCCTGTGGTGCTGGAGATCAAACTAAGCTTGCTAAGCAGGTGTTTTAGACTACTGAGCTATCTTGCTGGCCCCTTGGCCAGAGTCTCTTCTACCCTGAAGTTCACCATTTGGTTTCTTGTCCTTTGTTACTGCTTAGCAATGAGATTTCCTGCCCAAATCACACTTTCCTCTAGTGTCTTCCTCGTAAAAGACACAGAGGTGACAAGTTTTCAAGGAACAACGAATCACTCAACCCATAAAGTCTAAAACATGAGGAGAATAGGCACAGAGGCTCCTCACTATCTCCTGGGGTCAGAGGCATTGGCCTGGAAAATGTGGTTAGCCCTCTGACAGGGACACTGGGGAGCAAGTTGGCCTTGCTTGAGGCCACAGAACAGAGAGAGGGGAGCCCAGCAATGGGGTGGAAGAGAATTCAGCCCATGGGAAAATGATCAAATTATTTATGACCAAGAATCTGTTTACCATGCGTTTTGTCTGGATGTAAAACCTGGCTTTTCTAATCATTAGTTGGATGAGTCCAGGCACATTGTTTTATCTCCCTGAACTGTATTTCCTTCTGTGAAATGAGTATAATAGAGGTGATCTCAGAAGACTGATCTGGGGATTAAATGAGACCAAAGAAGCACGGTGCTTAGGGTAGGTGTCTATAACACAGGCAGGCTCTCAGTCAGCAGAGAGGCCATCACTGCGATGGCTTCGACAGCATCTGCACAACAGAAGCCAGCGCTGTCATCACGATCATGGTCTCCTGGTCTCCATGGGGAAGGGCACCAAGTGAGGATAAAGGAAAGCAATAGTCAGTACCTCATGGAACTTAGTATTGAAGACGCAGCTTGTAGGCTGCTGAGACACGTCTGTCATCTTTAAGGCGGGAAAAGCACTTTTATTTTATTTATTTATCTTTTAGAATTTATTTATCTTATTCATTTAATGAGGAAAGAAAGATAAAATAGCATTGAAACCATTCCAAACAAACAGTTTTAGGTTAGTAAGATGGTTATAATAATTAATACATTGCATACTGTTGTTGTCTTTGCAGTAGTTATTCAGAGGACAAGATGTAGACATGATATCTTGTCTAAACAATATTAGTACACACTTCTGACAAAACAAAATAAAAAAGGGGGACATGCTGGGAGCCATGAAGCTAGGAAATCGATGAAATATCTGTAGGTGGGACTTTGGCCCAGTGCCTAGAGCAAACAAGCTGCCTCACTCCTGAGATGAACATCCTGTTTGGTTAAGGTTAGGTATCAGTACTTAGGCAACCTAGTGTCATGTGTCACCAACTTCACAAAAGTGTAAATAAAAGATCATTCTGCTAGGGGAATAGATATATACTTTCTCTTAGTTCATTGAGGAAAATCACTTCTAAAAATGCTTGAGGTTCAGGAATGCTGTCAACTTACAAACAGGCTCCCCTGGCATCAGAGCCAGGGGAGGGAGAAGGAGAACACAATGGAGCCCCTTCCGAGTCATCAAAGGCACCCTTAAGATAGGACTAGCGCTGAGCTGCTTGATGGTAAATGCCTGTGAAATGATAAAGAAGCCCTCGATCCCCGATCCCGGCACCACATTGCTGCACCAGCCCTGCCCTGGGGGCAGGCTGAGCTGGCCATAAAAATAAATAAATAAACAAACAAAAAGTTCTGAAACAAGAAAAAAATAAATAAAATAAAATAAAAAAATTTTTAAAAAAAATGATAAAGAATCCCGCAGTGAGAACCACCCAGGGGCCAAAGAACTCCTTGTGGCTTCATTCTGCATATCTTTAGGCCAGGTTCGTTCTTAGGAGCATGGAAACGACCAAAGCTGACAACCAAAGCTTTCAGCTACAGATCTAGTTCATAGCTTCAAGAGAGCTAAACGCATAAATCTCAGGGTCCAGTTCTCTCTAAAAATAATCCGTTACATTTTTCTCTTGTCAGGAGTCTCTGTGTAATAGTTCAAAATGCTGCTCAGACCTAACCCAGGCTGGATCCCTGGCTGCTCTGCTGTACTGTGTAACTGAGGACCAGCTATGCAAGCTCCCTGGTCCTCAGTGTTCTGGTCAGGGCAGCGGAAATTGAAATTGTATCTACCAAGCTGGGTGTGGTGGCTCACACCTGTAATCCCAGCACTCGGGAGGCTGAGGCAGGAGGATCGCTGTGAGTTGGAGACCAGCCTGGGCTATAAAAGTGAGCTCAAGGCCAGCCTGAACTGCATAGTGAGAGTCTGTCTCAAAAAAGACAAAGAAAAAAAAAAATCAAATAAAAAAATAAAAAAGAAATTGCATCTACGTGTAAGGTGACTTGGGGGCGAATGAGAGAATGAACAATATATCAAACATGCAGTGCAGAACCCAGCACCCAGTAAATATATATCCTTATGATTGAAATTTCCTACATAAATGGTTTTCTGTTAAATTAAGAGAGTATAAATGTAGACAATGAGAAGGGAAACAAGACATAGAGAAATCTGAGGCAGATTGTTGCAAGCTAATTTTGGAAGCCAGGTACTTATGACTGTTAAAAAAAATATCTGAGAGAGGAAAAGAATAAAGCTGGCAAGGGCTCAAAAGGCAGAAGCTTAGCTTTGCTTTTTGCCAAGGTTTCACCCATCTGGCCTTGGCTTCTCTGCTGTTTTTTCCTTCCAAATAGCATCTGAGAAGCCTGGTAGTGAAAGCCAGGGCAGGGAGATACATCATCTGCAAATCACCCCAAATTTCTACACTCGGTGAAGGCATTTAAGAAGTGCACACATTATTCCTCTGCAGCCCAGAAATTCCTTTGAGGCTAATAGAAGAGGCAGACCTGTCAGGTGAATTCAGCGACCACAGGCTGACATAATCCTATTGCTTTTTTTGGCTGACAGCTCATGCAGAGAAAAATCCTCTCTGATCCAGATAAAGGTAAATTTAGTTTAAATCCCAACACCAAATTCTTGCCCTCCACACTCGGCTTCTGGTCCCAGACTCTAACGATCCTGGATACCAGAAATAGCAGAAATCCTCTCCATACATTTTTTTTTTTTTTTTTTTACTGGTTGGGTTATAATCATTTAATCATTGTTAAAGGCGAACTGTTGAAAGGGTAGGATAATTCATTATTTGCAGGACCTAAGGAAACAGATGAATACAAGGCGATCTGTCCTCAGAACAGTTTAACAGAAGACACTTTAGCAGACCACCTTATATAGGCAAACATACAGAAAATGAACATAAAACTGCCTAAGGGGTGACATATTTAGACAAATAAAACACATGGTTAACCACATCATTTGTTTTCTTTTATGTGAAGAATGGCTGGTCTAAATCCACTCCTATGGCATTATGAATTCCAATCAACAACAAAACCAGACAAAATTGCAGCTCTAAGATGGATTTTCAGTATGATCTCTTGTGATGTGCCTTTAGAAACACGGTAATTTAAGAAACCAAGTTGAAGCCTGGGTCTGAATATTAGAATGTAAGTCACGCTTAGGAGGAAGATCAAAGGGCAATTTTTACATTATACAAAAAGCTAGCCTGACCCTGTAAAATAATTGCTTTTATAAAATTAAATGGCGTTTGAAGCAATGTATTATCATCAAAGCCATATGGTCAGCGCACATGCGCATGTGCGCGCGCACACTCACACACACACACACATACACATACACAAACTTTTTTTAAGGAAAGAAGAGAAATGCAATGTTTATATCAAAGTTTTGCTGAATTGCTTCCCTGACCCTGGACCACTGCAATGGTTATAATTCACATCGGTCTGCCTGCTTTTTTTCTAACATTAACTCACACAGTCAGCCTCTGCAGAAGGTGACTTTGGAGATATGAGCACCTCTTGCAGCTGGTTATTGCAGCTGAAGCCCAAAGAAATGTTCCTATCGCTGTGTTCAGAGCTTTATTGCATGCTCAGCTCTTCCTTTAGCAACCTCACTCCTTGGGGCTGGGCCGGCAGACTTCCCCTCTGCGGTCTGCAGAGGGTGCACATCTCTTAAGTCAGTGGTGGCGAAGCTATGGCATGGGTTCCGCAGTGGGCCATTTGTCACTGCTTCGGGTGGTGTGGCCAAGGTTGTGCACATCTATCTTGGCTCACTCCTGCAACAGCCTCAGCTCGCCACACCACCACCATCTCTGAGTTGGACATTTAGCCCAGGGGAAGACCCAGTGTAACTGGAGGTTTCTGTTTGCAGTGGGGTGCAATATTTAAGCTTAGGCTTATGCTTTAAGATTTGGAACTCAATTTTGTTGTTCAGATCTGTGTATTTCCAATACCCCAAAGCAATTTTTCTTGAATGCATTTTATTTTGAATTGAAATATGTTTGAGATGCTTTTTATTTAATCAGGCACAGGCAGAGGCCTACATTCATTATTTAAACTAGAGCTTTTTTGCATTTGATGTAAGAGAAAAGCTGGCATGCCTGTTCAGAATAATTGCATAGAGTGCAATGAATCCAATTTCTGTAGGGGATTATTGAAGAAATACAAAACTTTCATGGTAATCCTGCTAAGTCATTCATTCAGGAACTGGCTGACATTTGTCCAGATATGGATTCTCTGCTTTGCTAGTTTCTAAAGCTGAGCAAAGAAGCAATTATTTAAAGAGATAGTGAAAACTAGTATTGAGAGAAATCCTAGAGGGTGGATAAATAGTGAATGATTATTCTTTCCCTAACAATGTAATTCACAGACCATGAACCAAGGAATCATTTCTCAGTCTGTGTCTGCACTTGGCAATCTTTGATATTATATTATTAAAAGTTAAATGCAATGTCAGAAATATTAACCACTTTTTTTGAATAATCTCTTCTCTTATTCTTATTAAAAATTTCCACTTTATTTCATATTAAATATTGCTGTGTATGAAGTTGGGTGTAGTTAGATTTAAATTCTAAGTCAGAGAATCTAGCTCCTTTGAAAACATGTCTTTCTTTCATATTTCCAGTCAGTAATGCCAAAAAATCATATGAGAGATTATAAATAATATCCCTTTCCTGTGCTCCATAGATAAAGCTTCTAAAATATAGAAGAGGAAAGTGTAGCATTCTCATTAGTTAATTACCTCTAGATGTAGGAACAGAAACACTCAGGCAATCAAAAAAGGAGAGAAGAAACATCTTTAATTGATTCCTTAGAGAATCTTACTTTTCCAAGTTGTAAAGAAATTGTTCTTCTGTTTTCTGTTTGCCTGTTTCAGAAATGCACAAATGAAATACAGAACAAAGACAAATGAAATGCTAACAAGAAGCAGGAAATTACTAAAATAGCCCTATGTAGTCTGTAGGGAACAAAGGCCCTCAATTCTATCAAGGGAACAGAAGCAAAAGAAAACAGGATCTTCACCCTTTGCAAAGCTACAAGCTTCATTTGCCTGGGAGAGAGCAACCAGGCAAGGTTTCTTCTGACACCACTGATAGGGATGTCAGCAGGGGATGGCACAGGAGCATCACAGTGTCACCTGTGATGACAGTGTGGGACTCAGAAGTGTCCATCATGAGGTCCCCCACATGCAAAGGTCTTCTGCATACCAGCTACCTACCCACATGCCAGAATTTTCTGTCCTTTGTCACCAGTGACTGTGATCAGTGAGTAAGATTTTTAAAATGCAGCCCTGGGATTCCTTCAATTTTCAATTTAAATATTCCAAGCTTTGAAACTAGGCCATTGTGTGCTTACGATCCTCAGAAGTTAATTTTAAACCAAATACTCTTTCATCCATCTTTTCACACACATTTCACTCTATATTTAAAGTGTGGGATTAAGAAAGTTCAACAAGGTTAGAAGAAGAAAATAAATTGAAGGGTAGATCATTTTAAAAAAGTACCCATTTACCTTGTTCTCCAATGTCTTAAGACTTAGAAAATTCATTAGTATTTCAAAGTAGTTTCAGAATTGTCTTGTAAACCTCTTTCAGAGCACCTGTCTCACCTGGAGCAAGACTGTTTCTTTATTGTGTTCAATAAATGCTTATTGCAAGAATGAATGGCTATAAAGTGATTACTTATGTTTCCCTTATGCCACAGCCAATAAGATCTATAAGTAATGTTTGTTGTCCCTGACATTTAGGTAACAAAACAAAGTTTAGTAAAAAAAAAAAGTTGATGTGACATTTAAAGGGAGAAATTTAAGATTTAAAAAAAATCTAGGGTCTGCCTCTGACTCTCTAAATATAGTACACTTGACCAGGAAACACAGACATGAATATGTAGGATTGAATTTTAGATGAAAGAAAACTTTCAGTATAAACTGTATAAGTTTAAATTAACATAAAGAAAACATAATTATTTGCAAAAACAACCATATACACTAAAAATGGTAATCCCGTTTCAATTTTAATTCTTAATACTGTCTGTGCAAAATTGCTTGTAGTGTTCTCCAATGGGTGTCCTGGGTCAGTTGTGTCAAAAACATCTGCTTTAACAGGGCCCACACATACAGTGTGGCACTGTGCAAGGTCACGGTTGTGCTTTGGAACAAGTGGTCTGGATGTGCGAGACCTGCAGGACAGGCAGCAGCAGCTGGAAGGCATCCTGGACGTACGTTGTGCTGTTGCAGCCCTGGGAGAGGCAAAGAGTAGACGCGGGGTTACTTCTGTAGCTCAGGCTTGACAATTCTCTTGCAACAGAGCAAACATTACCAGATTGGGACATCATGTACTTCTGGTAATGCTGCTGCTTATTGTAAATGTAAACCCACTGTTGTAGATACAGGCTAGCTCTCCATTATCTGTATGAACAGAATTCACTCAAAATGAGACAAACCACTTCCATGGGCTTTGAAGGCACATGCGTGTGTGTATCCACAACCTGGTATGTCCAGTTTTATCTGTCCCCTTCTTAGATCAATCTGTCTACCCTGAAGCCATATGAAAGCCTGGTATGAAGAGGGTCATATTATAACCTATAGCTCTATAAGTAGAATGGTCTACAGAAAGCTAATTAGAGATACTGAAAGTCATTCAAGGACCAAGCCTTGAACATTGTCACCCACCCATGCATGGTGATACCTTTTGCTTGGTTTGTAGATCTCCTTTGCTATTTTTGCTCTGTGGTACATTACGAAGCAGTACTAAATAGTGAGCATGTTGAAGTCTGGGATGGGCCATTGCAGGCAGCTTGGTGACAGAGCACAGTGCCTTGCATCTGACCACCAGGACAATAAAAGAAATTATGAAATAAACCAGCTGCTGCGGTGGCACATGTCTGCAATTCCAGTTATTCAGGAGGTTGAGGTAGGAGGGTTCAGGCTTAAAGCCAGCCAGAAAAATTTAGCAAGACCCTGTCTCAAAATAAAAACAAACAGGGCTAAGTATATAATTCAGCATGAAGACCCTGGGTTCAATCCCCAGTACTGCCATCAATTAATTAATCAGTGAAGCTTAGAGTAACTAAAATGTAAAGCTTTCTAAGGGAATAAACATTTGCCCTCATATTTGTTATGACTTATGAGGTAACTGGTCTCACTAATCAGATACTTTTGTTTTAGTTTTTATTTATGACTGCCAGGATTTCCTCTTGTATGTATCTATCCCTTTTGACCTGTCCCTATAGCTCCTCTCTCTTCTTGTTGGCTCCACTGCATGGTGACTGGATTAGCTCTTGGCATTCTCACTATTATGTTTGTCCCTGGGTGGCTTTCCTCAATAGTAGAGCACAATCCCCAAATCCACTGGTATACATATTTACACAGCCCTCTGAAAGCTTCGTCTTTTCCCAATTTTACCATTAACAACTACTTAAGAAAGCAAACACTTCTTAATAAGCATAGCCATGTGCAGTCTCAGTGTGTGAACAACTTGGGGATCTGGGAGTGTCCAAGGCTACAGCTGCTTTGGCCACAGAGTAAGAATTTCCCCCCAGCAGTGACACTGACAGCACACAGTGCAGTGCTCCAGGATGAGAAGGCTCCCTGGGCCTCTTTCATTTATGCCACTGTCATTAACAAAGCCACACCGACGTCGGGGAGGCTTCACGCTGGGACAACTGGTGGGACACGGTCCTGATGTGCAGGCTGGCCATGAAGTGAGGAGTCACAGCGGAGGGTGCCCTTCTCACTGAGTGGGCAGAGGCCACATACTCTGTCATTTTTGTTGTTGTTGTTGTCATCCCAGAGCTTAGACACAGCCAAACAACAGGTTGCTGTGAAGGGAAGGGATTGCCTGCTTCTAGGAAAATTACCACTGAGCAATAATTTCTCACTGTGGCCAATAAGCACCGCGTTAAATCTAGTGTCAAACTTGGCAACAGAAATCTGCCTTGGCTGGAGGAAACAGTGACAGAAATAACGTGCAGGCTTAGCATTTCTTTTTATAATCAGAAATTCTTGAAAATTAGGTATTGTTGCTTCACCAGAGGGTTTACAGCTGGCTGAGCTACACAAATGTACTCAAAAAACACTGTTGCTGATAAGATTTAGAAGTATTGCAGTAACTCTTGCTGCCTGGGAGAAAGACAAAAAAAAATCTAGTATCAACATTCGCTTTGATTCAGAAACACCCTCTCTTGTGGGGCCACTTACCTCTAGCAATACACTATTGATCATGGGGTTAAGGATCTCAGCCTTCTTGTTGCCCTGTGGAAATAGAAGTATGAAATTGACAGATTAGGGGCCCATAATATAATGCTTGTTACATAAAATGTAAGACCCTGGCTTTGTTCAGTGATCTCTCAGACAGGAAGGGACTCTGCAATGCTGGACTGGGCTTCCTAGTTGGTCATTCCTCTGTGTGAGCTCATAGGATGGTGACAGATACCCTAACAGGCAGGTAGGCAGGCAGGCAGGCAGGCAGGCAGGCAGGCAGGCGCCATGACCGAGAACTCTAACTTCTGGGTACAAAGATAGGGTGAATAACTGTGGAAAGTCCCGGTAGCGAGGCATGTAAAGTCAGATCTCTTCAACTATTTAAAGTTGGAGCACACTTGGGAGTAGTATGAGTAAGAAGGGTAGATCCTGTCTCTACTTAAAAATGTGGATACCGTGATAATTTTTGCCTTTTTTATTTTAAAAACATTGCGATACAATATTCATCTAACTTACTGAATTTTTCTCCCCAAATATCTTCTTTTGCTGGCCTCCTCAAATTTTTCTTATCTTTCTTTACCTTAGTCTCAGCTCTGGTTTAGTCTCTCTCTCTCTCTCTTTTTTTTTTTTTCCCCCTTTCTACTTTAAAGGCAAGCAGGAATATATAGCTATAGGGCATCTTCCAGAATAGTAGCAAAATGAAAGCATCCTTACATATAACTTGCAATCAGGTTTGCAGATCTAAGTTGGAAAAACATGGATATATGTAAAGTAAGAAGTTCACAGTACAATATAAAGGAGGTGTTCAAAGCTAGGAGCTAATATATCATTATCTTTATTTATGCTCTTGCCCTTTTAATCAACAGTCTTCCCTCTCTAAATGTTCAATGTACTCTCCAGCAATAAATCGTGAAAGAGACTGGAGAGAGAGGCAATCTCAACAGGTGGCATCACTCATTATACCTGGAAGAGTTTATGGCAAATAAAAGCATATAGATTAATCAGAGCAGCCAACTTTTCACGGACAACATTCTACTGAGAATAAAGTGATATCTTACAGAGGAAACCATAATGGAGCCTTGGGGGTAGGGAATAGACTCCTTAAAAACCCAGTCATTTTTAGTAAGTAACCAGAAAACCCATTATAGTATTTGCTTTCATGTTTATTTGATTATCAATAAACCTCTAAAATATAATCAAAATGAGGGCAATAAAATGACATTGGTTTTCAGAATCAATGAGATGTGCAAGCAATTTAAATAGAGCCTGGAGAGCAATATACACTCATTAACTTCAAGTTTTGAGTAATGGCTGTTTTAGAGAACAGCAACAATGACTTGATACAAATAATTCATCATAGCACAAGATCAGGGGCATTGCTATGATGTGATGGCATTTTGGTGAACTCCAACTTAGGTTATTCCTTTTATAAAATAATGCATCTGTTCCTGACTTTGTGCACACCAACATCTACATGCTCACATGTTTATGTACAGATACAATTTCAAGCACACACTCATCTGCTAGAGCCTTGCTACACAAAATGTGGGCTATTGATCAGAAACATTCTGATAGGGCTGGCCTGATAGCTCAGTGGGGGGCCGGGGATATACATCAGTAGAATAAGCACCTGCCTGGCAAGTGCAAGGTCCCGAGTTCAACCTCCAGTACTGCAAAAACAAACAAATGAACAGATAGTTTAGTGGATAAAAGTGCCTCCTTAGGCAGAGGCAGGGACCAGGGTTTGATCCCCAGTGTGAGGTTCTGGCCCTGCCCCTGGGTCAAACTGAGATGATGAGTGAGACTGGGAGTGGTGGCGCATGCCTATAATCCCAGTGATTGAGAGGCTGAGAACAGGAGGATCACTACGAGTCTGATCTGTGTAGTGAGACCCTGTAGACCCTGTACTAAATACATAAAAAAAAAAAAGAAAGAAAGAAAGAAAAAGAAAAACATTCTGATGATCTGAGAGCATACTGGCACAACAGGAGTTCAATCCTCCTCCCAGATGTATCGAATCAGAATTTGCATTTTAACAAGATTTCCAGGTGATTCGTGTGCATTCAGGTTTGAGAAACACTGTGCTGGAATATAATACATTGAAAGGAAGAGGAAACAATGCCATGAGTATTGCCCACTAGTAGAGATAAGTTAGTGTCTACCATAAACCACACCAAACATGGCACACACACACTCATAGGTGGACACGACCCCCTTCCTCCCCAGGCAATCGCAGAACACAGAACAGTTGGCTGCTTGCTGAGGTGCCTGATGGGCTACTGATGGGAGATGCTGAGAGATCGATTGAGAGGCCTCAGTTTCCTCACCTAGTAAACTGTGGAAAAGAGAAGGAAGAGCAGAGCCTTGGGACCCTGCACTGCCTTGGCCATCCCGTTGCGATCAAGTCGCCACACCTCTCTGTAGACCTAGCATTCCACTAAGTCTGTGGGCACCAGGGGTAACTTAGACAATGGAGGCACTGAGTACATCTTATCCAGCCTCTCCTATCAGAGGCTGCATTCCCTGTCATTCTGCAGGTACACAGAGAAGCTTCTGTACTGAAGGTCAATAGTCAGACAGACAAAAAAGCTGTTAGCTTACAAAAGATGCCCCTCAAACCATGTTCTCTGACAGCAGAATGGTACATAGTGCATTTTTCTTTTTTCTAAATTTTATTGTAAACAGAAAAAAATGTTAAAACAAGGTATTAGGAAGGTAACAATGGTTAATAGATTGTGTACTATTATCTTTATATTAGATACTCAGAGTAGAAGATATTTGATGTTTAATAGTTCAAATAATATTAGCACAAATGTTTCTTTTCAATGAAATAAGAGAAATTATAAGCATAACTATATGAAATTTATTTATTTTCATTTGTGTATTGGGTACAGGGTCTCACTACGCTGATTGGACTCGTGGCAATCCTCCTGTTTTCACCCTCCCCTATGCTGGAATTACAGGTGTGCACCACCACCCTAGGACTCTGTCACTGGCTCAGTGCTTCTGGGGGTGAGGCTGGTAGGGCATGTGGTAAATATCTATATCTACATCCATATCTATATCTATATCTGTATCTATATTTTCCTTTCTTCTTTTCTCCATTACTCCATTCTAGTTTTTCTTTCCTTTTGAAGTTTCTCCCCACTTTACAATGTCTATAGTACATTTTGGGTCTTATTCACTCTTTCAGCTTGTCACACTAGGGAGACAATATGAGGCTTGCACATGTGCATCTGGCTTATGTCACTTATGAGGATGGTCTTGATTTGCATTTATTTATCTACTAAAGTTTCCAGTTTATCTTTCTTTATGGCTGGGTAGTACGCCACTATATAAAAAGATCATGTATTTTTTATCCATTCCTCTGTTGATGGACGTTTGGGTTGTTTCCAAGATCTGACTGTTACAAATCATGCTGTTATAACATGAGTGCACAAAGATCGCTGTGGTATGATTTTAATTTTTCTGGGGAGATATCCAGAAGGGGAATGACTGAGTCAAATGGAACCACTAATCCTAGTTTTTCTGAGGCATCTCCATATTAATTTCCGCAGTGGTTGCACCAGTCTACACTCCTACCAACTGGGGAGAAGATTTCTTTCATACCATAGCCCCTTCAGTATTTATTATTTGTTGATTTCTTGATAACAGCCATCCTTTCTGGAATGAGATGGAATCTCAGTGCTGTTTAAATTTGCATCTCTGAAATGACCAGTGATGTTTAACATTTTTTTCATATATTTATTTGCTATTTGTATTTCTTCACCTAAGAAGTAGGTATTCGTCTGAGATGCCCAGTTTTGGATTGGGTCTCTAAATTTGGGAGGTTTGATTTTTTTTTTTTTTTCTATGTTCTCAATAGCAATCTTTTTTTCTGAGGAGCAGCTGGGAAACATTTCTTCCCACACTGTGGCTCATCTCTTCACTCTTCATAGTTTCTCGTGCTGTGCAAAAGCTTTTTAATCACGAGATCCCAGCTTTTGATTTTTCATAATACTTCCTGTGGGATTGGTATTTTATTAATAAAGTCCTTGCCTAAACCAATGTCTTTAAGAGTTTTGTATTGTATCTTCTGGAAGATTTAAGGTTTCTCTTTTAATATTTAGATATTCGATCCACTTCAAATTTAGTTTAGTTAACACACAGCCAAAGGCATTGGTTCAGTTTTAATCTTTGACATGTGCAGAGCCAGTTTTCCCAGCACTGTTTATTAAAAAGGCTATCTTTCCTCCAGAGAATGTATTTGTTACTTTTGTCAAAGTTGAGGGGGTTGAGTATGTCTCGAGTTGTTTCTACATCTTCTGATCTGTTCCACTGATCTTCTGGTCTATTTTCTTTGCCAGTACCATGCTTATTTTATCCCAGTAGCTTTGTAGTCTAATTTCAAGTCAGGGATTGCGATGCCTCCTGCCTTGCCTTTGTTGCCCAGAACTGCCTTTGCTATTCTAGGTCTCTTCTGGTTCCAAATGAGTTTTAGAACTGTTTTCTCTCATTCTGCAAGTTATGCTGCTGAACTGCATTTTGATTGGCATTGCATTAAATTTGTATGACAGTTTTGGAAGTATGACCATTTTTACTATAGTAGTTCTTCCTACCCAACAGCAAGAGATATCTTTCCATTTTCTGATATCCTCTTCAATCTCCTTTTTCAGAGTACTGCAGCTTTCAATGTTGAGGTCTCTTATATCCTTCCTTAGATAGATTCCTAAATATTTAATTCTCTGAGATACCATTGCTAGAGGTGCTTGTTATGGTTTGTGTACAGGTGTCCCCCTAAAGCCTTATGCAGTTTTGGGGTGGCTTCTGGAATTTGTGATTGATTATTGTGGATGTGGGTGCTGCACCTGCCCTGGGGCAGGTAATTTGCACTTCAATGTAAGGAAGGAAAAGAGGTTAGCTGCTTGAGCTGCTGCTACTCCTCCCTTTGCTCTTGCTCTTTGCTCCTTGCCGTGAAAGGTTGTTCTCTGCCATGTGCTGCTCTGCCTTGGAGCCAGCAGAGTATGGACTGAAACCTCCAGTAACTGTCAGCTAAATAAACCTTTCCTTCCTTCATTTTGGGTGTTGAGTATTTGTCCTAGCAATTACAGAAGAGTAACTGAGACAGTGTTGTTCCCTTAATTTCTCTCTCTATGAATTTATCTCATTTCTTATTAACCAAGTCACTTACAGAAGTATGGGGGAACAGACATCTTTGGGGTGACATCATATCCACAAGTATTTCTCACTCCTTCTAAGAACACTCTTGGCCTGAGGTGGGGTAGGCAGCACACTCCAGCAGCCCGGTAGGTCTACATGGTACCAGCCTAGCCCTTGTCATTCATGAGTGACTACAAGGTGGATCTCTGACCCAGTCTCATGAGCTTTGTACAGCTGTCACACTTAGGACATAGGAACCTGGTTCCTAGATGGAGAGCCTGGGAATTGCCGTTGTTGAGGCAAATGAACAGCTTTCGAGACTGCAAAAGCTTTGGTGCTGGATCCTCCCAGCTGCTCAGTCTTCCCATTGCCTTTCAAACCCCCCCCCCCTTTTTTTTTCTGTCTAAGCCATTTACAAGTGGTTTCTCTTGCTGCCTGTTATCGGTTGAATTGTGTTCTCAAACAGAATCCACTAGAGTCCTGGCCCACTCTACCTCCTATTGTGAGGGCAGCTGTCAGCGTTATCACAGTGATGAGACCCTGATCCAGCTCACTGTGTCGTTCTGCAAGGAAGTCTGGACCCAGACGTGCACAGAGGGAAGATGATGTGAGGACACTGGGAGAAACCACCAGGTGAAGACGGGGAGAGTGGCTGTCCTGTGGCCACAAGCCAAGCACACTCTAGGGCACCAAAGCCAGGAGAAGCCAGGGAAGACCCACCCGTGGAGGCTTCAGAAGGAGCACGGCCCTGCTGGCACCCTGATTTCAGACTCCACAACTGTGGAGTAGATTTCAGGTTGTAATGCCACTTCATGTGTTGTATTTTGTTACAGTAGTTTTAGAAAATTATAAGCTTGCAAAAAAAAAAAAAAAATGTAGCTAAAGCAGGAAATAAACCCAAACTGTTCTACCAATTGTAAGTTTTTTTTTTGGCTTTAGTTGAACTGTGATAATAGAGCAAAGAAATGTATGTGGCTTCTAAAACAGACTAAGCATAAGAACAAATGAGAATAATCAGTTACTTTAATAGAGATGCTTGAAATATATATATAATTATGGCTTGTTTCTAGATGTCCTTCCAGGTGCCTGAATTATGAGTGTGTGAATATAGATTAAAGATGCGTGATCACTAAATTAGTGCACAGTTGGTTTAGCAGTTCTGGGTGGGGGTGACAGGAAGCTCCACCTGGGTATGGGTGGCAGCAAACAATGTGCTTGTAGACTACGTGGAATATAAGGGTGTGGGCACCAACCTAGACAGATTCTTTAGGCTTCAAAGCTCTGGGGAGGATGTAAGAACCCCTCTCGCCAGCTTTGAGGGCATAATCCTACTCTTTAGCATAGGCACAGACTAGGGAAGAGTTATATAAGAAAGACTGAGCAAGCAAGAGACAACGAGATATGTGCTAGCTCAGTCATCACACAAGAATGTGAATGTGTCAGAACCACCTGTGTAAGAGTCAAACAGTAAAGACACAGGCTGCTCTCTTGCTGCCATCTGCCTTTTGAACAAAGGTCTGCTCTGTATGCTTTCTTCTCCTTGGGGACCTCATTTGCCAAAGCACCTCTCCAGGCCCTCAGCCACGGCAAAAGGGAAAAGAAAACCTCATTGCTTGCTGCCTTTTGCCTTCTCCACCATTCACTCCTTCTCCTCTGCCATGCTGCCCTACGTTGGAGCCAGTCAACAATGGACTGAACCTCTGTAAACTATAAGCTAAAGTTAACCTTTCCTCCGTTAACTGTGGGTGACAGGTATCTTACCTTAGCAATGAGAATACTAACTAATTATATATACATGTGTGTGTGCGTATGTGTGTGTGTACAGTGTACAGAACCTCCATTTTGATACTTTTTTTTAAACAGAAGGAGAGCCTGGCAGAGTGGTACACACCCATAACTCCTGTATTCTGGGAGGCAGGATTGCAAGTTTGAGCTCAGCCTGGGTAACTTTGTAACTTAGAAAAACCCTGTCTCCAGAAAAAGGCTTGAACTATACCTTAATGGCTGTGGTTGAATCTCCAGTAGCACTACTAAAAAATGCTTGTACAGGTCTGAAAACTCACTACACCTAACGTCTGAGGTGTCTGGGACAGTAGCGACAGGGGCAGCACACAGCCCCAGCAGAATCTGCATGGCCAGTGGGGAGGGCAGGTGCTCACCATTTAGCCTGAGCCCCGCTGTGGCGCAGCCGCTCCTTAGGAAGCTATCCAGGAAGGAACTGCACCCTCGCTTTTCTCACAGCCTCTCACAGGCTTGCTTCCCTTAGACAGATAAAAGCATGAGCCGGAGTGTAATCTTACCCCAACAGTGGTTAGAGAATTTGTAAACTTCTTCGATAAAGAGGCCACTTCCTTGCACATAGCAGTAGTTAACCTGAGAAAAGAAAAAGGAGGCACATGTGTTCCAATAAAGTAAAAGAGCTCGATGGTGATAACTGCCATAGCGGCGCTATGGGATATCTAAAGGGCAGCACAAGGGCCAAGGGTGCTCCACCCGGAAGAGCAGTCACATAGTGTTCCTCAACAATCGTCCATGATTCACAATCACAGTTTAATCAAATTCTGGCTTTCAGGTCAGCCAAATAGCTCAGCAGATTAAGCCCCTGCAAGCAGGCGCAGGGGCTGGAGGTTTGATCCCTGGGCCTGCTGTGCTGGCCCTGCCCCCTGGGGCACCTGAGAAGGCAATTGAGACTGGGCATTGTGGCCCTCCCCTGCAATCCCAGCTCTTGGGAGGCTATAAATTGGTAGATCACTACAAGTCCAATCTAGTAGTGAGCTGCTGAACACACTGTAGACCCTTACCTAAAAGGTAAAAAAAAAAAAAAAAAAAAAAAAAATTAAAAAATATATTTCTAGCTTTCCGACCATGCATAATTAAAGAACAATTACCTACTTCATTTGACCTCTTTCTTAGAATCGAAACTGTGTGCAAGAAAATACCTAGCTTGGCTGGGTGTGTTGGCGCACACCTGTAATCCCAGCCCTTGGGAGGCTGAGGCAGGAGGATCAGTGCGAGTTCAAAACCAGCCTGGGCTACAGAAGTGAGCTCAAGGCCAGGCTGAACTGCCTAGAGAGACCCTGTCTCAAAAAGACCGGAAAAAAAAAAAAAAAAAAAGAAAGAAAGAAAGAGAAGAAAAGAAAAGAAAATACCTAGCTTGAGTTTCTGCATCTTGCCAGCTTACTGGTCATTTAAAATGATATGATATCATTGAGGCACCATGTTAAGTTCTTGTATTTCTAATCATACTTAGTCCTTATAGTGGCCTGATGATTATTATTCCCATTTTACAATAGATGAAGAAACTGACAGCTATAAGAAGTAACTGCTGAAGGAAATGCAACAGTAAACTGTAGAGATGGGATTTAAACTCAGCTGATCCTCTATATTTTGATGACATTTTTCACTAGACAGCTCAAGACAAAGACATCAAAGACATCAAAGATATCAAGATATCAAAATTCCAAGCTTACTTTGGCCATTTGACCTTAAACACTTTACCCCAAGAAAATAAAGCAAGAGAGATACAAATATTTAACTAAAGCAATGTTTTCCTAATATTACAGATGATAACCTAACAAAACACCTGGTTATATAACAATAGAGTTTCTGTCATTTTCTTACAATTAGTGTATATGATCCTTATGAATAGTGATCAAAATGCTACTAGAAAAATTATAACTCCAAGTTAAGAATCTTATATGTCAAAAAGATTTAATGTCAACAGAATGAAGGCATTTTTGTTCATTTGTTTTTTGACAAATAGGTGCCCTATATAGCAAACCTATATATTAGGTCTTATAAACTATATCCATCCATCCATCCATCCATCCACCCATCTGTCCAGAAGTTTTCTGCAGAAAGCACCAAGTATAAGGCTAGGAGATTCCCAGGATCCCTTATATCTGTGCTCCTGGACAGATGGGTGGAGAGTGCTCACTGTATGGGCACATCAGGGGCTTGGTGCAGCTTGGTAAAGTCCAGGCAATCAAGGTGGGACTCAGAAAGGGGCAAGAATAAGATCCTGTGAATGCAAGCTCTGCACTTCAGCCTTCCTCCTTCACATCAGTGCTTCAAAAATAAAACAGTATCCAGATGTTGCCCTCAATATTTTAAACTTACCCTGTTTTGTTATTTCCTCTTCCTTCTGTACACTGAAGTAATTATGTAATCTTTCTAGCAGTATTATTATGTGAACTTCTATAACATCTTCTGTTTCTACACACTTACATATGAAAATCTAGACTAGATGACAAATCTTTACAAATGAAAAAAAAAAATGCCGTCAGCACAAAGCTCTGAAATTTTGGACACTGACCCTGAAATTTTGGAAGACACTTCAGCTAAATCCCCCTAACTTATCCTATCAAATGCAGGAAATAATAAGCAAAGATCATTACTGTCAAAGAGAGAGTACAGAGGTATGTGTGTATGTGGCTATCACCATTTATTTCCAGGGGGCTTCCATTAAATTTTCTGTGTCTTAATAATGAAAGGTTGTTTGCACCCGTGCTGATTTTTTTATATCATAATATACAGTCATGTACATAAAGAAAGGTTCATGATTTATAGTTCATTTCCATATCAACTACTTCCCTGAGTGTGTGTATTTATCATTAGACAACCTAATTATAACAGCTATGCTTTACTGAAGAACATAAACCACAGCACACACACACACACACACACACGTGCAATCCACAAGGACCTGGCTTACATTAGCCACCAGCGTCACCTGAGTGCTGAGCATGCACAGTTGGTACAGGTTCCTGAGACTGGTGAAGGGCATCTGCTTCCTTTTATGTGCTGAGATGTTACACTCCCATGCCCTTTCTCTATTCATGTGATGTGCTGAAGATATAATTACCCTCAAAGGCCTGTACTTCTAAGACTTTGATCTATTAAAATAAATACTTTCATAGCCTGAATGATTTAGTGAGTCTGCCCTTCAGTCTCTTCATCAATAATTTCTAGAATGTCTAGTTAATTCTCCTCACTGCACATACAATGCACTTCTTAAGGGAATCTTTGTTTTCTAAGATGACTGTAACAATGGAGTTTGCTGAAGTGAAGCTGTAATCTTTAGTTATCTGTGTGTGTGTGTATGTGTGTGTGTGTGTGTGTATGAGTATTTGCAAAGCATATACTATAAAGTGTAAAAATGAAAGATAAGGATTAAAACTGGCATTTACTTTATCAGAACTTTAGCTTGATCCTGAGCTGGTTTCTCCTCTTCTTGACCATGAAGAATTAATTCTGCAACTTTATGAAGCTGCTCAATACAACGTGCAGTGACTTCGGCCAGACTTTCAACGGATAGTATGTATACTTCCTGAAGGGAAAACACACAAGACAATCACTCACCAAGCAGATGTTTTTAAAAAATCCCTATGATTTTAAAACATGATGTAATAATAATAATATAATAATATAATAATAGTTTTGTCATATAGTACTTGGTTTTAAGACAGCGTCTTGCTATGTAGCCGAGGCTGGCCTCAAACTCATAACCCTTCTTTTCTCCATCCTGAATGCAGAGATCACTAAAGTATGCTATTGTGTTCAGCTTTAATTACTGCCATATATATTTTTGATGTTGGGGACAAAGCCCAGGGCCATGCATGTGCTCTAAGACTGAGCTATACAACTAGCCCCTAAGTAATATAAATCTTAGTGTAAAATACAAATAGAACATGAAAAAATTTATGTGACAATTATGAGCATGTCTAGGACTTTGCTAAGTGGTATGCGGGTGTAAACTGTAAGTTCAAATATATAAAAAAGTAAGCTCTGCCCAGTCTCCAGGGATGAGCAAGCCTATTTAAGCACTGTGTTCTCAGTAGTTATAGCCATGCTAGGCACACAACAGACAGCTGCTAGAAAGGTGGAGACGGGAGGCTGAATGAATAAACCTCAACACACTTTTCCTTACAGTGACCTGATTTAAAATGTTACTTTCTTTAAAATTAAAATTCAATAAAAACAAAACAAAAAAATTAAATTAAATTAAAATTCGACATAAGGTATCATTACTGCAAATTACTTTTTCAAACAGAGGTCATAAAATATGCACATATAAATTTATTAAGCTACAGAATACAAGGTATAGTTATGAAAGTTCTTTTTAAAAAAGCCTCAATTATCTCATTAGTTATGGTGCATAAAGACATTTTATAGAAACAAATTTACATATAAAATGGCAATTTCCTCTAAGGATAAATCAATTATGTTCTTAAAAATCCTTTTCCCTTTAAATTATAATTGTAAAGCTTTGGAGAAAAGTTACAAAATCTATGTTAAGCCAGCAATTGTCTTGTCATAGAGAAATTTTAATGTTGATTCCATTCTTATTAATATTTTAATGAAGAGCACAGAGTACAAATAAAAAAGAAGAGGCCTCTGCTTGGTTAAAATTAGGCTGCTAATAAAATTAATATAATATTACTTCCCTTTTGGTGGAGAATCCTGAATAAATTTACCTCTACAGTCTTAGCTCGCTGTTCTTCCTTTTTGTCCTCCTGAAGGTCTTCAGCCTTCTCTTCCTTTTCTTCCTTCTGGGCTTCATCCTCTGACTCTTTGGCCACATCTACTGACACCAAGGTCTGATCCTCTTCCACCCAATCATGGGCTTTTTTCATGGCCTGCAATGGTCCCCAAGTAATGGGCAAAATTGAAGTCATCCCAACCCCAAGTCTAGACTGGGGTTGCTCTAAACCACCAGAGCAAATTTTGATGTGCTTAAAAAGTGATGGGGCCATTGTTTTCAATTCCCTTAAAATACAAACTTGTTTAACAATATAAAATAGGAAAAAGGGACAGAACAGAAAATACAGAGAGAAATTTGTAGGGCCCAAGGCCTTTAAAAGAAGCACTTAAAAATGATATTCAGATAAGAATAAAAATGATAGCCACATTGAAAAATCTATAGTATATATTTCACTTTTCATGACCAACTATAAAAGAATAATAGTACTTTTTTCTATGTAGGTGAGCAATCTAGCCAGGGCCATGGTGAAAGCAAATCTGCTCATCTGATATGTCTCATGGAGCTCTGAATCTTTCATGAACCTGATAATGTATCATGCTGCGAAGATGAAAGATGGCCCTGCTCCTGTGACTCACGGCAGGCCTTCTGACACCCAGGGGCAAAGACAGGAGCTGCAGGAGAGACCTGGCGCTGCTCTGCAACCAGTTTAATGTCACACAGTGCAGGCTAAGAACCGGTGGCCCTAAAAGCCATGGCTAACTTAAAAGTGCAGAACCCATCTTCCCTATCTATCTGCTATTTCCTGAATTTAGAAAGGGCAGATTCACCCAGATTTTATCACCCTCTCTTAAATCGTTCAGGTATAAGTTGTTTCTTAGCTTGTGCTAAAAATGACTTCCCATCTTAAAGTGTGTATATCAAAGTAGAACATGTTAGAGTGCTACACAGCAAGGTAACACCAAGAAGAGTGGGAAGACAAAAATCTAACAAGATTGTCCTTGGTGTAACCTCATTTCGGGATAAAGGTTGACCCTGACCATGTAAATAAGTTAGTGCAAACCTGCAGCTGTCACATGCTCTCTCTGAGCAGCAGCAGATGCTTCAGGGAGACAGATGAGGCAATTTCCCACTGCGCTCAAGCCACTGACCTGCCAGCGCCAGTGAACCCTATCTGAGATTAAGAAATTACTCATCTCTACCTCGCCACCTCTCGCTGCCCTTTCCTTGCCACCTTGATAAGTGATGCCTGCAGAAAGCACAGCTTGCTAAGAGAAAAACAAGGGATGGGGTGGGGGCCATCATACAGCTTTGAGTGAGTGATGATCACTGTTTTAAATCCAACAGCAAGACCTTGTACTGTCTTGCAAAATACAGTAGGGTATTATTACAGGAAGGCGGACTGCTCACACATAGCTTCTGGGTAGATGGGGATGTTAGAGGCTCACCTGGCAGACGCCTCTCTTGCCTGACTCTGATCTGTGTCTTTAAACTTAAAAATGGGGGCTGTGGGGGGAGGGGGACAGAATTGCAAAGAGCCCCTTGGTGATGATTCTGCCCCCCTCAGCATTGTGTCCTGCAAAGAGCCACTGTTTCTTCACAGAGGGCAAGCAACTTCTTCAGGGTCACAAGCCAATGACTAGTAAAGCTGCAACTACAGTATGAGTCTCCTGATGTGGGCCAGTATATTCTCTGCCTTTGCAGTTTATTACACTGCCTCCTCAAATCTTAATTACTGACTTCAGGCTCTTCTTCCTCCACCATGCCATAGTGGGGTTGAAGGTTTTGCATTTGATGTGGATTTATCAGTGAGAGACTCCCCCACCCCTAGCCTCATAAAACCAGCAACTGAGACTTAGATGGTTCTGACCTTATTGAGCTTGTCGGGTGTGGCCGCAACGTGTAATTCAAAGAGAAGCTCTGTAAGCATTCGAGCAAACTCTTCTTCCTTTTCTTCTACACCTAGAAATAGAACATGACAGAAGTAAGGACCATGGTTTATTCCTCATCCTGTAGAGCATGGAGCTCTCTGACAGTTGGCCTGCAGCTGGGGCAGGCTCAATCAGGCTGTGGCAGTCTGCCCCCGGCTGCCAATGAAGCTGCCAGTGAGGATAGATGTCACCTACCCGCCACCAGCAGGGAGGTGGCAGTCTGCTGCTGGGTGGAGCGCTGTGGAACCTTCCCCAGGCATTCACGGGCTGACCTAGAGGCAGCCAGGGGCCAGGAAGGCCCCAGGTTGTCCTGTTTACAGCTACAGTTGGTCAGCAGCTTTTTGTCCAAAGAATGACTGAATGAATGGATGAACAAGCTCTGTCAGCCCTGAGATCAGGCGCAGCACTATACTTATGACAGTGTATTGTTATGCTGTGCACTATGGCCCTAGTAATCCCCAGGCTGTGTCCACAGAGCCATAGCACTGAGCAGGCAGAATTGGTCTCTGTGGGGTATGTGCTGTCTGATGCAATACCATCACCTCTCTGGAGAAACATTCCTGGGACTCCTAGGGTACCTATTTGGTCTTAGTTCTTTTTGCCCCCAGTATAGGGAATTGAACCCATGACCTTTGCCCTGAGCTACACAGCCAGCCCTAAAACGTGTTTGTTTGTTTACTTATATACCCAATCCCTTTTTATTTTATGTGGGAGATGGTCTTGCTGAGTTGCTAAAATTGCCCATACCAGGTGTGAACTTGAGGTTTTCCTACCCGAGCCTCGTGGAGTACTAGGATTACAGGTCTGTGTTACCACACCAAGCTCTAAAGTGCTTCTTCATGATCTATCTTCTCTTCAGACTAGAAACTTTCTAAGGGCAAAGAACTGTATTTGTAACTCAGTCTTAGATCTAGATGCTGAAATGAACATTTACTAAATAATTTTTCAATAAATTACATAATATACATCATAAAATTAAAACAAATTATTACTAGTGAGCAACAGAAATCTTCAAGTGCTATGGTCTTATTGCTCTCTAGTAGGTGCTAAAGAATTGGTCCAAAAATAGGTTCACTACTTTATTTGGTGGGGGAAATAAAAGCATCATTAAATCTGGGTTGATTGCAAGACCTTCTGAGACAAAAATACTATGGTTTATGCCAGTGGGTGAAAGCAGTACCTCCAGGCAGACTAAGCCATGTGAGAAATATTGCCTGGATAGCTATTTTCAGCTTTATAGACAAAATGGTTAATCAGTAGCTCATGAAGACAGCTGGACTAGCCTGTCGGTCTCTGTTCAAAACATTTGGCACAGATCAGTTTATTATTACCTATTATTCATATACTGTCAGGAGGGAGACAGGTCAATAAACAAAACAGATGAGCAAAACGTGTATGTCAAGTGATACTTTTTATGCAGATGTATAAACCAAGGGAGAGGAACTGGGGTGGCTAGGGCTTAGGAATTTTAAATAGGAGGTGCTGTGGCTGGAACGATCGTGTCTTCCACATTCATACATCAAAACAATGGTCAAAGGGAGGGTGTTAGGAGATGGGGGGTTGGGAAGGCCATTAGATTATGGGCATGAAGGGGGCCCGGCAGGATGGCTCAGTGGTCTAAAGCACCTGCTTAAGGAAAGCTTGGGCGGCCGCAGGGACTGAGGTTCAATCCTCGGCACCACATGCTGTGCCAGCCCTGCCCTCAGGGCAGGCTAAGCCAGCCATAAAAATAAATAAACAAACAAACAAAAGTTCTGAAACAAGAAAATAATAAAATTAAATTAAAAAAAAAAAAGATTATGGGCACGAAGACTTCAGGAATGAGATCAGCCCTCTTGGAAAAGATGGCCACTTGCTGGGGTGTCACCAGACACCACTCCTGCAGCACTGAGTCTTAGACTTTTCAGCTTCCTGAACTGGGAAATAAGCTTTTGCTGCTTATAAGCTATACAGTCCATGGGATTTTGTTGTAGCAGCTGAAGCAGCCTAAGGTAGGAGGGAAGGCAGAAAGGTGACATCTGTGCAATAACTTGAAGGGAGCGCCTTCCAGCAAGGGCAGTGGGGGAGAGACCATGCCTGGTGAGGTGAGGGTGCTGGGAGGAGGCCAGTGTGGCTGCAGCAGAGAGAGGGAGCTGGGCCTGAGGTAGAGAGGCATGAGGAAGCCACAGGAGAGAAAGAATTTAGCCTAAAGGGACAAGTGCTCTGGCTGAGGGGGCTCTGTAGCGTTTAATCCAGTCCTCAGATGGGTGTTAAGAAGACTTCTCAGAGGACATGGTGCCAAGCACAGCCTTCAAGAATGGGAACACATCAGCCACACAGACGACTGAGAAGCTGGGGGTGAAGGGAACCATGAGGGGCTAACAGTCTCCTCGAAGAACAGAGCTCCTCCCTCCATAGGCCCATGAGATGGCCAGGGACTGGGATACCTGGGCAGTACCCAGAAGACATCACTGCCAAGCTGTCTGGTCCTTGTCCTTCTGTATGAGGCAGTGCCACAGACAGAAGAGCCCTGGATGGTAAAGTCCCTGGCTTCCATCCCAGCTCCAGCCTTCAGTGACTCTGTGGCCTAGGACCTGTAACCAGGCTACCTCAACTTCCATTTCCTCCTCTGAAAATGGATAATAAACCCACTCACGTCAGAATTGTTATCAGGACCAAACACTCCAAGAACTATGAAATTGTTCTGTAAATTTGAACACTTTCCATAAATAGTTTACGATGTGCTATAGATAGAAACATAGACAGATTCAACACATTTAGGAGAAATCAAGTCTAAATTAGGCCATAAGTATTTTGGGTAGCTCCAGCTTTTAGGGATACATTAATTCTATAAAACACATATCAATAATGTAGCAAATATTTCAGTAAAAAACAAATCACAGAGAAAACTAGAAGTAGGCACAAACAGATAATAAGTGTTGCAATGAAGACTTACTACAACTCTCAGTCTGTACCCATGGCCAGCAAGATGTTCCCCATAGCAATAAAAATAGAAAATTATCTTTTAAAATCTCCTCACAGCTATCTATGGCAAACCAAATCAGAAACCCATGGCAGTGTGATGAAATGACACACCACTGGAAAGACACCACACACATAATTTGCTAACAATATTCCATGCAGAGGAGCCCAATATTGAGTTGATCTAAAAATGACACTTCCTCACATTTTCTGAGACTACCAAATAAATTAGTAGTCATTAGAGATTTTTAGGATTCTAAGTGCTTACAAGAAAAAAATGCCCTGGTTTCTGCCAGAGTTGGGTTCTGGATTTCCTGTCCACTTCTGGTCCCAGTAAGGTTTCTCTCTGCAGCTGCTGGGCAAACCCTCACCCTCCCAGGGCTGTGCCACTCCATCATAACCGGGTGAACTGAACGGCAACACCTCTGTGCCCTGCTCCCAGTGCTTCATTAAGTGTCTGAATGACATTTATTTATTAAATTAAGTTAATTAAAATTAATAGTGTTTTGATAATCTGGAGATGGCCTTTGGGAAAATGGATATATTAGGGGAGATAATAGAGTTTTGTCACTTAAGGAGAGACAAATTTGCCATTTCTTAAAGCATGCTATTAGCACTTCAATTGTGTGTGTGTGTATGTGTGTGTGTGTATGTGTGTGTGTGTGTGTGCATGTGTGTGCACATAGAATTAGAAAAAAATCTCCATTTACTGAAACTCTGCCCTAAAATGAGGACACATCACCTATAATAACATTCCCTACTTAACTGTATGGAATCAGGCTTCCTCTCTAAGGACAGCATCAGCTGGGAATGCAACAGTGCCTTAACTTGCACTGGCAGAAATCTCTTAGATGTTGAAGGGCATCTGGGGTCCTTTTATAACCCTTCTGAAGGATACTTCAGGAGGACCAAGGTCTACCTCTGGCATCCTGGACCTCAGAGAGGAATCCCGAATGCTTTGCCAGTGGTTAGTCTGCCACGAAGGGACTATTAGATTCTTTTATTTGTCCAGAATGGGAGCTACATAACCTTTGACAGTCAGTGACTTAGTTTCTTCATTAAAAAAAAACAAAGACAAGACTGTGATCTTTGGAGATTTTTACAGAAACACATAAGTATGCTAATAAACAAAAAAGACTTTTTGGCAGTCTCTGATGTTGGCCTCCTCTTTCTATGCTCCAGCATAATTGATTCTTCTAATTTGATGCAATAAGGATAAACCTCATTAAGCTGAAAGCACATAAGGTCAGTAAGTGGGGCTACAGAGGGAAACTGTTTAAGTAACCATTTACCAACACTTAGGATAATTTTGCCTTGAAGATCAAGCCTCTGACATGTGAGTACTTGTTTTCAGGCTTTGCTTAAACGTATGTGACCCACCTGGGGACAAGACACACCCATAGACTTGACACAGATAATACAGAGCATCATTACCCTACCTGGTGTGCAGTAACAAGTACAATAATAAGTGACAGCTGCAACTCGTTATGCCTGTTCTATTTTCCTGACATTGGGCCACCACTTTAAATAATAACAATAGTGAACATGTTTGAGCAGTTGTTTGTGCCAGACACTGGACTATACGTCTTTAACCTCATTGAATCCCTAGAACAGCCCCTGTGGGTATGTGTCTCTGGCTCCATTACGAATGAAGATACTGAGTTTCAGAAAGATTCTGTAACTTGTCCTTGGCCACACAGCAGGAAAGTGGTGGAAGTGTTTCCAGGGGGGCCTTTTAGATGATCCCAGGAGAAGCGAGCTGGGTGTTCAGGTTTTCAGCATAGCCCATGCAGAGCAACCATGGGGTGGTGCTTGGCTAGAACTCAGTAAGAAATCACTCTCCTGGACATGACAAATGTTTTACTCTCCAGTGGACAACCCAAAGTGACCACCAGGCATGTCCGAATCTGGGTCCATCTTACACTCTTCATGAAGCCTTGCTACTCAGGGAATGGGTTCTGGTCTCTTTGAGGTCAGGTCGTTATCTATTGGGAAGCTTGTTCAGGAGGTGTGCACTTGGGTCCCTTCAGTGATGTCAGCCTGGCACATCACATCCTGGCATTCTGAAGGAAAAGGCACAGCCTTTGCCAGAACTGTGTGTTTAGTTTTAAATTTTTTTTTTTTTTTTTTTTTTTTTTTGTAGTGTCAGGGATTGGACCCAGGACATTACACAGGATCCAAGCACTCTGTCTCTGAGTTGCACACCCAGCTCAGACCTGTACTTCGTAACTGATCCGTAAGATGCTTAAAGATATAGCCTACCTCTTACATGGGTGGGGACTAAGAGGACTAAGAAAAATATGCAAAGAAATCACTGTGGGACTCGCCTGCTATGAATATTAACCGCATTAAACAACTTTCATGAGGAGATAAAAATAGACGGTGGGGCACATGCTCTAGCTGGGGCTCAGCACGCTGCACACTGGCTTGCACAGCTGTATTCTTCACTGGGAGGTGCCAAGGACCGCAGTGGACACCCGATAAGGAACAGAAGTTCTTGTACAATGAAAGGGAGTGATGAACCAGTGTGCTGAGCTCCTGCTACCACTGCAATACGCAGGGCACCCTGGACACATGCAGGAGGGGCAGCTGCATGCAGTAATTCCTCCTGTGTTTATGAGCAGCAGTCTCCGAGGGACTTTGCCAACAGTGGATGTAGCTATGTAACTTATTTTCCCTTACCTGGTTCATCTTGATTCTCTTCACTCTCTAATTCTTTGGCTGTAAAGAGGTCTTTAATGGAAATCAGGTCATTTTTTAAGAGTTCTAGCTTCTCTCCATCCAGTGATGCTAAAAATGACTGAACCTGAAAAAAAGAAATAGGCCAACGTAGTTGTCATCTTTTCTGCTCATTAATAATATTTACTTACAGCTGCCCCCAGCTTTCCTGTGAGTCAGGTGACCTGTGGGGTAACGCTGGGTTGCATGTGGCTTTTGCTACCTATTATCCATGCTTTTGAGCAGTTAGCTAAGTTCCTTGGGCTACTTCAGTTTATGTAAGCTTTCTTATTCTTAAAGTGGGATCCATCTTTGTTGTGATCTTTTGTGTGATAAAAGAGATACTGAATAGGAAACATAACACACAAGTACACACAGTACACAATGAATCAACAGTGGAGGCAAGTCTTTCATAAGAGTACTTAAAAACACATTTTGACCTAACACTGTGTTCAAATATCAGCTCCTCACTTAGGAAGTACTGAGCTTGGGTCATTTATTTAAACCTTTTATGGTACAAGTTTCCTATTTGTGAAATGGGGACTAACTTTATCTACCTTCTGAGGTTGTTTTGAAATGTACTTAAAATACTTAGAACAATGCTTAATAAATTTACATACGTATACATATGTAAATAAGCAGAGAAGTGTCACATATTTGCATGTGGACTGAAGTGGATTGGACTCTGAGGTTACCAAGCTGGAGAAGATCCATTTTTTTTTTTTTAAGAATTATTTTATTTTATCTTTTTTTTTTTTTTTTTTTTTTTTTTAAGAATTTTTTTTTTTTTTTTTTTTTTTTTTTTTTTTTTCTTGTTTCAGAACTTTTGTTTGTTTACTTTTATAGCCGGCTCAGCCTGCCCTGAGGGCAGGGCTGGTGCAGCATGTGGTGCTGGGGATAGAACCGCGGTCCCTGCAGCCGCCCAAGCTTTCCTAAGCAGGCACTTTAGATCACTGAGCCATCCATTTTTATTTCCTCAGAGCTTGCAGTCTCAAGGGGGTGGCCCAGGCCAGCTAGTAATGGCCAGGATAGCTGAGAGCCAATGGCACAGTGGGGACATGGAGGAGCCTGCAGGTGCCCCACCTTGAGGAGGTGTTGCTTGGACTTATGTCACCCCATTGCTGTCTCCAGAACCCTTCTTTTGTTACTGTCCTCTGAACACACTTAAAAATTATCCATATAGATGACCAATTATTCTCTGCAGACTAACTGGAATTTTGTACATGGTCAAAGGGCATGGAATACCATATTAAAATCAAACCATAACTGGAAAGTAGTGAAGTCTTTGTTTTTATTTTGTCATTTTGCAGGGCAAAGTCTTGCAACAGAGAAGCTGTGATCCTCTTTGGCATACATTTTAATATTCACCATGGAGGAGACTAGCACAGCAGGATAAGAGCAGTGGTAGCCAGAGCATCCAGGATTCAGGACTCTGTTTTCCTGAGGGCCATGCACATTTCTAAGTATCATGCAACCTGTTCAAGGCTCTGGGAGGAAGGAGGCTTTGCAGGAAGTCATCAACATAAAACCCATTAGCAGTGGAGTTCAGCAGGTAGAAGGAGCAAATGTGCACTGCTTGATGGCTCCCAGCTGCTCCCTTTTGCCCCCACCTAAGCCTTCATTTCAGCAGCTTACACACTCACACTCTTTCCTTCTAGGTCATTTCATTCCACCATGGACACATGTACTGAATCCTCAGTCCAGTAATAAATAATAGTGCACTCCTCAAATATTCCTGGATGCTGACTGCATGCATGGCACTATGCTACTTTGCGTTCAGGATACGAGGTAGTTAGTCTGCCTTATAAATCTTTTCTTTAAAATATGTGGTGCAAGGGGCCAGGGAGATAGCTCCGTGGCACAAGTGCCTGCCTGGCAAGTGCAAGGTCATGAGTTTGAACCCTGGTCCCACCAAAAATAAATAAATAAATAAAAATTTAAAAAAAAAATATGTGGTGCTGTTTTGATTTCTTTTTACTATTTCTAGTAAACAGAAATAGTAACTGGAATTTTGTACATGGTCAAAGGGCATGGAATATCACACTAAAATCAAACCATAACTGGAAAATAATGAAGTTTTTGCTTTTATTTTGTCATTCTGCAGGGCAAGGTCTTGTAGCAGAGAAGCTGTAATCCTCTTGGCATATGTTTTAATATTCAGCATGGAGGGGACTAGCACAGCAGGATAAGAGCTCTGTGGGGATGTTGGCCAGAGGTGTGTATGAGATGGCTATGCAGGAGTGTGGGACTTTTGGAACCATGTGCCCTAAAGCTCCCCAATGCATGGTTAATGATTAAAGATAATCTACAGGGTCATGAGTCCAACTAGGGTTAAACACACTGCCTTAAGGAACAAATGCTCCAGACTACATCCTCCCATACTCTGATTTATCATTTAGATTGGGTGCAAAGTCAGTCATTCAACAGACCACCCTGACCTTCCTGTCCTTTCCCTAAACCTTGCATGAGTTCCTGCCCAGACGACCTTCATTTCTATCTCTGCTTCCTGCTGGTTCTATCAATAAAAGGCACAAGAGGTTTAGTTTGGGGCTGTCATTGAGACTTTCTCACGCTGAGGGATCTTGGTAAACTGCAACCCCTCTGGACCCTCTTGGAGTATGATCAGACCCTGACTCCGAGTAATTCTTTTTTCTGTCCTTTTGTGTGGAGCCTCGGTTGTGAACTGTGACAAGTGGTGTCCCGTGTGAGGCCTGTGTGGTGAATGCATGAGGAATAAGATGGTGCAGCTCAGTATGAGAGGACTGACCTCCCATAGCCTGGAAAGGGAACAAAGACATCCAACCTCTCCCTGGAAGGGCAGGGGACCAGGTGGCCACTGTAGCTTGGCATGTCTCCAACACACCCCAGGTTAGGGTCATCAGCCCAGAGGTCTTTTGGCTGTCCAACTGCTATATGAGTGGGAGTAGGGGGCAGTTTATTATTTTTGTGCTCTCTCTCTCTCTCTCACTTCTATTCAACATGATACAGATCACACTTTATCTGAAGAGGATGTCTCTTAAAGACATCTCCAAATGACATCTGGATATGATGTTTCTCAACCTCACCTCATTAAGTTATTGAGTATTACTCAACAATAATATCCATGCTGGGCTCAGTGCCAAAGTGCCTGCATGATTTCGATTCCTGGTAACCAAACCAAACCAAGCCAAACCAAACCACAATAGTCATTTTCCTGTAGAGAACAGGTTGGAGGTGGAGTGCTGGCAATAAATGTGGGTCAAAAATTGAGACAGCATTTACAGGTTAGCTCAGTTGTTTAAAATGCCTGCTTGGGCAAACTCAGTCAGGCACAGGGGACCATGGTTCGATCCCCTGACTAGTGATTTAAATTCTTTTGGAAAATAAATAAATAAATAAATAAATAAATAAATAAATTAATTAATTTGGCAATCTGTTGGAGTTAATTTTCATCTTTGTCTTTGGAGGCTTGTTTTGCTACAAAGTCCACCCTGAACTCTTGGTCTTGTCTTCTACTCTTGAGATGGTTGGGATTTGCTTCTCTTCTCCCTGGCTGCTGTGTTCTAGGACTGGTTTCCAGGGAAGTAGGTTCCCCTTCTCAGCTAACTTTCACTTACATCTGTAACATATTCTTCAAAGAACAGTCTGGATTTGATCCTCAGATTCCCTAAAAATAAGTGTAGGTGTTTTAGTCCAAGCGGGCAGAATTGGAAATGAACTTACTTTCCTCTCCCTTCAGGAATGCTGAATCAGGAGACAGACTAACAGGTATTTATAGCAGATACTTTCATTGATAAAACTAAAAATATTCTTAGGGATCCTTATGAAGTTTTAAGCTTTAAAAAAGAAACAGATCTATTCCAATAACTGCCAACCTAAAGCCTTTCTTAACAACAGTCGTCACTTTCACAGGTGTAAGAGATCTCTTTCCTTCTGCCTCATTACAAGAGATCTCTCCTAACTGATGACCCATATGAAGAGTCTAACCAGTCTGCTTACAGTTACAAACCTAAAAACTGAAAAAGGATTATTGTAATTCAAATTGGGCAGTGTATTGAGGAAGGTACTCTGGTTAAAAAGCAACTATCTTTTGTGTTTGTATGCTTGTCCATTTGTCCATTTAAAGTGTGTAGATCAAAGCACCTTTAGTTGTTTCATTGAAGAGAAATTTGTTTTGAACTCAAGTTTTAATTTTTTGGATTATTTTTGAGATTTCCATGGACAGACTGTTTATATTAAAGCAGGATTTAGAAAAAGTCAAGTTCTTACAACTTAAGCAAATTACTGCTTAAGCCCCTCTTCACAAAGTTACAGAACTGTCGTTGGTTGACTAACTGCCTATTATGGTTTACATCTAGTTGTCCTCCACAAAGCCTCATGAGTCAGGGGGCAGGGACTTCTAGAGTTTGAGACTTGATCCATGATCCCTGGGATTATGGGTTTTAGTACTGATGGGATTATGGATCTAAGTACTTCTGGGATTATGGGTGTAGCCTAAGGTAGAGGCTGAGGTGGAGAGCCTTAATGGAATATAAAGAGACAGAGAGACAGACTAGAGCTGTTGCTGTTGTTCTCTGCTGCCCTGTTTGGTTGGCTACCTCTGCCACCATTTTGTTGCTGTTCCACCATCATGAACTGGATGCTGTCTGTCCTGCTCCACTCAGCCTTGGGCCAGCCGAATATGAACTGAAACCTCCAGTAACTGTGAGCTAATATACCTTTCTTTCCTTCATTTTGAGTGTTGGGTATTTGTCCCAGCAACAAGTAAAAAGTAACTAAGACACTGCCTTTGCCTCAATTCCGTAAACTTGCTTGCCTACCCACAGTGTTGAGGCACTGGGTAGATCAACTCCTTGCACCACATGTATACAACCAACCATAGCCCTTTCTTTGTTCAGGGCTCAGCCTTTGAACACAGGTCTGCTGAGCTGGTGAAACTCCTGTTTCACCTGTTGGTCTCCCCAGTCTTAAAATCCTGCAACATTTCCTGGGTGCTTGCCTGGGACTCCTTCGCTACAGGCCCAGACCCTCAGATAAGGAAGACACTAAGACCCCTGTGCCACTAGGTGAGCCTTAAATTTGGAGCAGGAACTGACTCTCATGTAGCCCTGGGTCCCTCCTGGAGCTTAAAGAGCTACAAGATAATTCTGGAACAGTGTGCTACAGGCCCACAATAGAGTTTTGGGGCCCCATGAAGGACTTGTCCCATTAAGGCAGGAGGGGCACCTGTTCATCTCCTGGGGCTGTAGTACTGAGTAACCTGACCCTCGGCTGGAGGGATAACAAGGAGCGGATCAATTGAGTATGTACATCAGGTGGTGACCTGGACAGTGGACAGCCAGGACATTTCTTTACATCAAAGCACGCCTGAATATAGTCCAGACCCAACCTGGCTGGTTACAGCACTGTCTGGTTGCATAGTGTAAGACACTGCTGGCTGAGCTGAGCCAAAAACAAAAGAGAAAGAGGAACCGGCCCTGCAGGAAGCCTCAGAGACAAAGGGAAAGCAACAAGGAAGTCAAGAGAAACTGGTTCTAGAAGAGCCACCAGAGTAGGCATAGATCCTCCCCACCTTACTCCCCACTCTACCTTCCTTCTCAACACGCAGCCCACGGGGAAAAAGGTTCAAATGACAATGAGTCTCAGGCATCACCTCAGAGGGAAAAATCAGACCACTGCCCCAGGAGGGCAGTGAGGAAGGTGGAATAATCAAATGAGCTGCCTCTCATTGGGCCTTGAAAGGGCTTTGCAGATATCCTTTGGGGACTCTTGGGGGCCTGTTTATTATGATAAGGATCGCCAGCTCCAAGGAGGATAACAGAGTTTACCTACCAGTCCTTTACAACCACTGACCTTAGCTGGAGGCACCATGCTCACTCCTATATGGAGAGGCCCCCTGCCCTTGGAGATCTGATGCAATCCATTTTCCAGACAACTAACTACCCAAGCTGGCCAGATTGCAGACAGCTTCTGCTGCTGATTAACACTAGGAGTGCTGGAGAGTGACCCAGGCTGCCCTCTTGCTGGCTAGGAAACAATTCCCTAGCAAGAGTGATGAATGTCTCAGTGCACGCCCAGGACCAATTCCCTGATGCAGACCTCCACTGGGACCCAAACGATGCAGCTTAGTTATGACACAGTGGTACCAACAGACTCTCTCCCACTGTTTAAGGGAGGGTGGAAAGAGAGTAGCCAATATGAGAAAGATCTCAGAAATATTTCAGGGAACTGATGAAAGTCCTTGTCAGTTAATGAGAGGCTCTGTGAGGCATTTCTGGGCTACATTCCATTCAAGCCTGAGCCCACTGAGAATCAGCACATGGTGAACATGGTAAACTCCTGGGGTTTGATTCCTGGTCCTGTGTGTTGTGCTGTCCCCAATCCTGGGGTGCACTGATCTGGCAATTGAGTCCGGGCATGGTGGCATACACCTGTAATCCCAGTGCTGGGGAGGCTGAAAACAGGAGGATCACTCCAAGTCCGAGCTGCATAGTGAGATCCCATACCAAATACATAAATGAAAAGAAAACATGGTAAACTGGATAGACCAGCCCCTTGGACCACATGCCCCTTTGTGGGACAAGCTCAGGGAGACGGCAGGTGAAAACTACAGAAACTAGAATGACATCTAGCTGTCAGAGGTGGCCACCAAGGTGCACATACACTGTTTCCAGGAAGCCTAGTGGAAAGCCAATCAGAGGCTCACAGAGAAAGTGGATTTGTGGATGTGGTTGAGGGAGTGGTCTAAGTAGGTAAGGACCTGGGAACCTACCAGGACTACATCAGCATGCACGATGCAAAAAAGACATTGGAAAAATGAATATACAGAAAATGATGGAGGGAGATGACAAAAATTATAAAATCAAGAGACTGCATGCTAAAGGCTGTCATGTCTAGAAGGAGCTAGATGCCAACCTCATGGGACTGGTAGGAAATGAAGAATGGGTATGCCTGGGCTCCAATTTCTTAGGTGCCTAGGGAGCCTATGGGCACAGTGAAAGTAGAGGGCAGCTGATGGACAAGATGGTAGGTAGCAGGGCCAGCTACTCAGTAGTGACATAAATCACTGAGTCCTTATGCAACAAACATGTGATTATTATTGGAGTCATGGGTCCCAACGAACAGGCCACTTTACTGGCTTAAAGGTGTATTGGAGGGGGACAGAATGCCTAACATGAGTTCCTATATCTCCTAAACTGCCTAGTTCTCTTGCTAGGAAGAGACCTGCTCCAAAACTAGAGCCCCAAATTGTCTCTGGGCCACCAGGAAATATGGCTCTAAGTCTGGCTCATCCAGGGGCCACGGTGTTAACCCTTACTGTCCTATAAGCTGAAAAATGGAAACTATCCAAACAGATCACCAAAACCAAAATACATGAGCAGAATGGGCTGATACTTAAGGTTCTTGGGCCCAAGGCAACCCACCTGGATTAGCTGGGAATCAAACACTTGGTAATGGAATGAAAACTGAGGGCAAATCCAATTTGAGTCTGCCAATACCCCTTCCTGGGAAGGGAAACATTCAAGGACATTTAAAATGACTCTTAAACATGGAGTCTTGCGTAGCTAGCTGTCAGTCATCTTGGATGATCCTACCTTTGCTGGTACAAAACTGGGAACTGACTATAACCCAGTATGGGACTTGTGTGCTGTGAATCAGGCCACTGGGACCTTTCACCCCAAAGCACCAGCTCTGCACACACCGATGGCTGTGCTGTTTTTTCACTTGCTTGGATTTGAAAAATGCCTTTCCTCCATCTCTATCTTGGACCAATCAGTCAGCCATCTTTGTATTTCAATGTAAGGATCCTGTCATGGGCATAAAAGAACAACTTCCCTGGACTAGGCTTCCCCAGGGATTCAGAAACTCTCCTGCGCTCTTTGTTGGCTACTGACCTCAGAGCCTGCATCATACCAGAAGACAGGTGCACCTTGCTATAGCATGAAGATAACCTCCTTTTGGCAGTGCCAACTTATGAGGGCTTTTATCATGGAACTAAAGGCTTCCTTCATCTACTTGGGAAGGCTGGATAGAAGGTGTCCAAGAAAAAGGCAGCATAGATCTGCCAATAAAAGGTCAGATATTTAGGCTTCATAGTGACACAAAAGGAATGCCAATGGAGCATCAAAGGAAGCAGACTGTCTATGCCCTCCCCATGCCAAGCATCTGACACTAGAAAAGAGTTTTAGGGGGCAGCAGGATTTCGTCATGTCTGGCTCCCAAATTTCTTACTTATGGCTAGACCTTGCATGAAACCACCCAAAGGAGGAGGGGGGCTCCTGTGGGAAGCATTTAAACAAATCAAAGAAGCTCTGACTCAGGTCCCAGCTTTAGAACTGCCAGATACAATCAAGACTTTGCTCCCACATGTACACAATGGAAGGCAACAGCCATAGGAGTCCTAACTCAGGTCATGGGATCTTAGCCTCATCCAGTGGGATACTTATCAAAACAATTGGACTCTGTGGCCCTACAATGGCCTACATGCTTTAGGGAACTTGCTGCTGTTCCCCTGCTGATGCACAAGGCTGACCAGCTGACCTTGGGTCAATAACCATTTGAGCACCACACTCAGTTATAAACTTAACGGACTAGAGAGGGCACTACTGGTTGTCAAATCTAAGGACAAGTTACGTACCAGGGGTGCCTATAAGACAATCCTCACTTAGAGGCAGTGAACAGCTGATATGGGAGCCCCCCTTCAGGAGTGTATGGAAACTATGGATGAAGTATTCTCATGTTGAGGAGATCTCATAGAGCATTCCCTTGGAGACCCCAAGTGTTAAATATGTCACAAATGGCAGTCATTTTACACTAGTAGGGGTCCACTGGGCAGAGCATGCATGGCTGACCCTGGCCTCTGATGAGGCACAGCCTCTGCCTATTGGAACCTCAGCACAGAAGGCAAGAGCTGATAGCCTGGACAAGGGTTCTTTTGCTTGCAAAACACAAAAAGGCTAACATCTATACTGATTCCAAATGTGACTTTGCTATTTTACATGCGCATGGAGCCATATACATATATAAAGAAGGCTCTTAAACCATGGAAGGAAAGAAATAAGGTACAAAGAAGAAATTGTACAGCTCGTAGATGCTCTATGGGCCCCCCCAAAAGAGGTCCATATACATTACAGGGCATACCCACAGTCTGGAACACTGGAAGCCAGAGGAAACCAAGAGACAGATAGGGAAGCAAAGTGGGCTGCTATGATATCCCCACAACTCAAAGAGGGGCCCTGGCAAAGCCCCTTATCCTGCAGCCTCCTTATCCAGAGATCCATAGTTACTCTTCAAATGAAAGAGTATGGTTTGCCCAGGAATCTGGGAATTTCACTGAGAGGATGGTGGAAAATCTCTGATAGGAGGTTGGCCTTCCCTGAAATGATGGCTCCAAGGTTTGTAAAAACAGTTCCACCAAGGGTCTGTCTCATATGGGGAAACTGGCACTAGAGATGTCGCTAGGCTGTTATCTATGTGTTGCAGCTCACTACTATCGAGCTGTTTTTGTGAACAGTGCCTAACCTGTGCTCAAAACAACATGAGGCAAGAGTGCACCCAGCCCTCAGATACTCATGAAATGGGTGGGAGCCCTTGTGAAAACTGGCTGACAGCCTCCAGGGACAGTGGTACACACAAGTGAACAAGGTAACAGTTTTACAGTATTTCGAATAGTGAAATGCCATCGCTAAATGCCATGTGCTGAATAAAGACAGATACATATGCCTGTGTGTGTGTGTGCAGTACTGTGTCTTTCTAAAAAAAATAACCTCAGTGAGATGAGGCTGTGCTTGCCTGTGCTCCCAGCACCAGGGTGGAGGGCTGAGGCAGCAGGACTGCCCCAAGTCTGAAGCTGGCCTGGTTTGCAGAGTGATTTCAAGGACAGCCTGAACTGTTACTTATAAGGAGACCCCGTCTCACCCTCACCTCCCCCCCCCCCCCCCCCCCCCCCCCCCCCCCCCCCCCCCCCCCCGACCTGCCAGAAATCATCTAACAAGTGTAGTGGTACATGTTCGAAGCCCTCAGACTGGAAGGCTGAGGCAGGAAGATCATAAATTTGAGCCTTGTCTAAGCGGATCAGCAACTTAATGAGGCTGTTTTAACAACAAAATAATAAATAAAATTTAAAAAAAAACATGAAACACCGCTGACGTCTACTAACAATGCTTTCTTTTGTTTTGTTTTTTGGGGGCCACGGAGTGGGAGTGTGACCCTACAGGGTCACCAAAGAGGCAAGCTTTCCCATGTGTTGGCCCAGGGACCACTCCCAAATCGAACTTTAATTCTCAGGGGATAACTGTTCTTTGTGCCCTAGATATCCTCACAAGATGGCCAAATAAATAAAAATTATAATTCATAGAACAAAAATGCATCAAAACCCTACAATATAAAAGAAACAGCAGTGGCTTTGTTTTCCCAGGGTGGCATGGAGATGAGGCTGCATGGGACCTCTGGTGCAATATCACTAAAGACAGGCCTAAGGCCTTGGAGCACAGTGGGTGTGTTTCAGAACAGCTATTTACACCACAAGGGGCAGGGGTGGTGACTTGAACATGTGCTTGGCCCTCCTATGTCTTGCTGGAACACAAGCTTGGCACAGGATAGACAGGAAATTGCATGAGCTCCTGGGCTCATTGTGCCACACTGTATTTATAACTTTAGTCCAAGAAGAGCCAGGCTTGAGAAAGGCAGTAGTTTCATGACTTTTGCATGTTTCTTTCAGATTTAAGAGAACACACCAGTAAACACACTCTTGCAAATAACAGTGAAGATGTACCTTGCTTTCGCTTTCATTGGACAGAATTTCCAGGGCTTCTAGGTGGGATAAACCTTGGTATTCATCAAACAGCATCCCATAGTGTGGAGTTCGCTCCACTGTGAGCTGCTGTGCCAGTCTCTGCTTCTCCTTCTCCTTGGCTTCCCTTAACATCTGCAGAAAGAAACAGTGTGTTACACCGGATGTTGGCTTACAGCTCTGCTTCCTATGTGGGACACAGGGAGAAGGGCTGCAGAGGGCTGAGTTTGTAAGTGGGAAGGTAGTTTTTGACCACTTTGGACTTTCTAAAATGTCCTTTTGTGGTTGACATTATAGCTACCTTTTACGTAATATTCCATTTTGAATCTTATATTTTCATTATGCAGAAAACAAAACTAAGCAAAGCTTCTATGTATAGGAGTAAGAGATTAGAAAGAAGCACGCCAACAGCTTCATCATAGTTTCCACTTGAATGTTTCCCACATGTGGTCAACGTTCTTGTTTTTGAAGATGTCCACCTTTTCTGTAAGGAGCAAGTTTCAAGCACACTTGGTGTCTTAGCTACTTTTCTCTCCTTGGTGAGACAAAATTCCTCATGTTCAAAGTGCAATGGGGAAAGGTTTATTTGCCCACAGTTTACAGAGGTTTCAGTCCATAATTAGCTGGCTTCAAGGCAGGGTGCCTTGGCAGCAGGCAGTGCAAGGAAGAAACAGTTCATGGTAGGCAAAAAGTAGCAAAGCAAGCGACGGACAACATGGATCTCCTCCTGTCCCTTATGGTGCAGCCAGGCTACTGGGATTAAGGCAGTGCCAAACCAATCACTGGATTGACTTAGTAACTGTTCATCCATTAATTCTAGCATTGTCCCATGAATCAGTCACATACTCTAGATGCAGTCATCTCTGAAAAAGCCCCACCCATGACTGCATGAAGCTTTGGGAATCCTCTAGACACAAGCCACAAAACTAGGGAAGTCTAATCTCTCGTAACAGGATTACATGCAAATTCTACAGCTAGGCAGACTTCTAAGCAGAAATAAGTGCGTCTGATTTTCTGTTACATTATCTTAGAACTTTCATTCTATGCAAGGAATAAAGGCTTGCTTGGCTTTGCTGTTTATTCCCTGTGATTCCCCTCTGCCATGCCACCCTGCCTTGGAGCCAGCTAGCTGTGGGCTGAAACCTCTATGAACTATGAGACCAGATAAAAACTCACAATGGAGTTAGGATAGATACACAGCTACTTTCTCTTTTCCTTAGTTAATTGAGAATAAAAGTTTGTACTAATATTGTTTAGATAAGGTATCAGGTCTGGATCTTGTCCTCTGATTAACTACTATGAAGACAATAATATGCTTTGTATTAATTATTGCAACCATCTTACTAACATGTTTTGAAACTGTTTCATTGTTATTTTATCTTTTTTGCTCATTAAAATGAATTTTAAAATCTCACAATGGAGTTATCACCACAAAAGACTAGAAATATGCTAATAGATGCCCAGACAGGTCTCCAGAAGTATGGCTGAACATTAATAACTTAATGTTTCTCCAGTTATTATTTTGTCGTTTAAATAAAGGCAACAAAATGAACACAAGGCTATCAGTCAGTTCTGATTTTCTGCGCTTGCTTCTTTGATTCTAAGCATCTTTGATTTCTCATGAAGTTTACTGGGGCATTAAGTTTATAGCATCCTTTAATACCTGAAGTGAATCCCATAAATACTCTGGTCAGCACCACAAGGACACAGGGAAGATCATTCAAGAATAGAGCCTGGTGTTTATCACGTGCCAAGAAAGCTATCGGCCTCCTTCTTCTTTCTGGTTTTTGAGGTTGCTAGCCAGGAACCCACTGTGCTGCAGAATTTTAGTTTCTAAAATGACCTAGTGAAACCATCTTAGGGAAGTTTTAACACTTGCAGTAAAGCTCAGCTACCCACATTGATCTCAGGGCTGGGAGGCGGGAACATAAAAAAGCAAAATGACTCTGTGATTGCTTCCTTTCTAAACCAACTTCCATCTCTAATTTGCATTGTGGGACAGAGGAAGGAAGAGATGAAACGGAAAGTAAAAAGGAAACATCACCCCAGAGTGATTAGGAGTCACTCGAAAAGTAGGGAGCGGAACCAAAAGATGCTGGTTCTGTTTTCCTTCTGGAAAACAAAATGGAAATGGACTTAAATAGCAGAGAAGAATTCTGGCATGGAAACATTCCTGACACAGGGAAGCCATGGAGGCTTAAATCAATGGAATCCAAGAGCCTTGCTATCCCTATGTTATTTAGAGCACATTTTCCTGCAGTGCTGGGATAGACTGGGTCACAACTTTAGACAGTGCATATGTGAACATTTCAGGTTTCTATGGTCATATGCTTCTGCTGTAGTTTGGGTCTAAAGTGGCCTCCAAGGCTCATGTGGCAGTACTGGACGTGGTGGAACTTTTAGGAGGCAGGGCCTAGTGTGAGGCAGTGAGGTCACTGGGTGTAGCTTTGAAGCAGATATTGGAACCCCATCCTCTTTCTCTCTCTGTCTGCTTCTTGGTTGCATGTGGTGACCAGCATTCATAGTTTAGGCCCCCTGCAATGAGCCACTGCCCAAAACAATGGAATCAGCTATGTATGCATGGAAACCTCTGAAACCATAAGCCAATATAAACCTTTCCTCTATATATTTATTTAGCAGTACTAGGGCTTGAACTTAAGGCCTTATGCTATATCCCCAGTCCTTTTCATTTTCTGTGCTTGAGGTAGGGTCTTGCCCAGGGTGGGCTCCACTTGTGACCTCCTTTCTGCCTCTTGTGTATCTCAGATATTTTGTCATAGTGTCAGAAAGTTGACTAACAGTTTCTCTAGTGAGTAAGGGAAAACTACAGATGTCCCCATCTCGGGTGGTAGCAGTTTCACTCTTCCAGTTGCTCCAAAGACGCCGGAGCCATCCCTGCCATGCCTTTTACTTCACAGCCCAAGTGTACTCCATCAGAATATCGGAGTCTGACTCAAATGACTCCCCAGGATCAGCCATTCATCACCACCAGAGACGCCATACTGCTCTGAGCACGTGCATCTACCATCTAGAGTGCATCCATTGCTTACTGGGGTGGGTGTGTGAGCAAGCCCTGTAGACAGATCTCCTTCTCAAGGGAGTGCAAAGATCAAAGGTTCCAGCTGCTGGCCTGGAAACTAACCCTTGGCTTCCTTGGCCTCTCTCTACGAGCCACTCAGCAACTGGGTACTGAGGTCGACCTGCTGCCAAGAAGCTGGTGGGAATCCACCACCAGTAAATTCTTTCTTTCTTTCTTTCTTTCTTTCTTTCTTTCTTTCTTTCTTTCTTTCTTTCTTTCTTTCTTTCTTTCTTTCTCTCTTTCTCTCTTTCTTTTTTGTCTTTTTGAGACAGGGTCTTGCTATGCAGTTGAGGCTGGCCTTGAGCTCACTTTTGTAGCCCAGGCTGGTCTCGAACTCGCACCAATCCTCCTGCCTCAGCCTCCCGAGTGCTGGGATTACAGGTGTGTGCCACCACGCCCAGCATTACCACCAGTAAATTCTTTTGAAAAAAAAATGAACACATAATAGTTATACAGATTTATCAGGCACAAGGTGATCCACTGATACATGTGTGCAAGTATAGTGATCAAATTAGGGTCACTAGCCTATCACCTCACATATGTTTCATTATTTTGTTTTAGGGACCTGGGAACTCCCCTCTCCTAGATCCTTATAAAATTTATAAGTTAGGGGTAAACTGAGGTCCCTTCATGCTATCAGCACACTCTGCCTGAAGAACTCTACCATGGCCTTGCAACCTTCCTTAGGCAGCATGGCATCTGGACACACCCTCCTCTCTTCTCCTCTTGTTCCTTCCCTGGAGTCAGACCTGCATCTTGGTCTGGTGGTTCTCCCAGCCTTCCTGCATCCTGTCCTGCTTTTTTGCATATAGGCACCTTCCCTAGTAGCACCCTTGCATATTTCAGCCCATCCTGACATTTCTCTCTGGGAAGAACTAAAGCGATGCATCCTCTAACAGTGTTGCTGTCTTCGTCTCCTCTTTTCTCTTATTTTCAACACAATAATTACAGCAACCTTTTGAAAGCACAAGGCAGTTTTGGTCACTTCTCTTCTGCCAATGCTGCAGAGGTTTACCTCTTTTGTAGAACTCGAGGTCCTTCCAAATGCCCTCCATGGTCTACTGTCACCTGTGCCCATCACCACTCTGGCCCTACCCTAACATTGCTTTCACATCATGTGATAGCTTTGCCGGTTCCTTGTTTCTACCAGAAGCTCCCAACTCAGGGCCTTTGCCTGAGCTTCTCCCTCTGCCTGGAATGTGTTTCAACCCAGGTGTCTTCACAGGCAGCCCGGTCCTCACCTTCATGTCCTTGCTTGATGTCACTGTCTCTGTGAATGTCCTATCATGTCTCTATTGGCCCCCTACGGTCACAGTCACTATCTCTTGCTTCTCCCTCCCACATTTTTCCTGCTCTGCAGTACTCATCACCTGCTAAAATGCTAGATAATTTTAACTCTGTCTCCCGCAGAACAAAAGCTCCTTAAAGATACAGATCTTTATTCATTTTGGCTACTGAGAAACAGTGCTTGGCACAGTACAGACACTAAAATGCATTTGTGAAATGAGTAAGTGAAGAATGAATGAAAATTTACTGTTTGGGAAGAGGCAAGGTCAGTAACGTTCTTATAAACTCGGGACCACTGTGGTGACACACTGAGTTGCTCGGGCGACCTGCCATAAGGTCTCAGATGTGAACGAACACCGTAGCTACCAGTGAGGTTCTTTGCAGACACATTTCTCTGAGCAGTGAACCTTTTCACAGCAGACTGAATGCAAGTATGATTAAAAATTGTGAAGGAGGCATATTAGTTATGATAATCTAGAAAACTAACCCAGTTCAATTGTTCATTTCACAGCCAGAGGGCCATGGTTGCCCAATTTGTGGACTCAGTTCCACTTTTCTCTTAGGTGACCATGACCACTCTCTTAACTGAAATAAAATGAATACATTGCTTTGAATAAATAAATGCATACACACACCAATGGTCGACTCAGGTTCTATCCTAAGAAACCCACTGAAGGCCATGTAATTAATAAGTGGTAGAGCTAGATTACGTACAATGGCCATCAATAGGATAATCCTTACACAATTATTAAATGAATGAAATACAATACAAAATAGTTGATGAATATGTTACCATTTGGTTGAAATAGTATGATATCTGTTATGGCTTGTGTCTAGATGTTCACACAGTCATAGGTGGGCCTTTTCCGAGGTGGCTGGATCTAGAATGTGTGACACTGGAGCTGATTCATGGAGCAAAGCTTGCATTAAGGGCACTAGGATTAAGGGTGTGAATGCTGCCCTCCCTAAGCAGTCTGGATAAGACACAAGGGCTAGAAAGAGTTGCTGTCAACCCTCGTTGCTTTGCTATCTTCTGCCTGTCATGAACTGTTTCTCTTCTGTAATGCCTGTCTGCTCTGGCACCCTGCCTTGGAGCTAGCTGATTATGGACTAAAACCTCTACAAGCTGTGAGCTAAATCAGTCTTTCCCACTTTAAGTTTGGGTGTCAGGTATTTTATTTCAGCAATGAGAAAAGTAACTAAGAAAATACCCTACATTCATGTGAATAATCCTCCATACACCTATATGTTTGTGCACAGCTGCACCTATGTCTATTTGTAGGGGAACTGAGAGCACACATAAGAAATTCTTAACAGTGGTTGTCTTCCTTGAGGAATTAAGGGTATGGGGGAAGGGACTGTCAGAAACCTAATTTTCATTTCCTATTCTTTTTACACCATTTGAATTTGAATGTGTACTTGACACGACCTATTAAAAAAAGAGAAGTAGAAATCTGTTTGCTTTTTTGACTAAAAGAAGGAAAATGTAGAAGCATATAGTCCAACCTGGGACAAGGAAACGGTTCTCTCCATGAGTGTCTTAGTCCGCCTAAACCCTGGGTCACTTTCTGCAAGGACATTCATGGTTTTCTTGCCGATGAATTCCAGAGCATCAAGGCCTCCAGTTAGGACGCTTTTGCCCTGGAGATGAGACAATGACATGCAATTAGTTTTTCTGCAATTTGCTGTTTTGCGGCAGTCAGCAACTCCTAGGTGACTGGCTCTCTCTTCAAATATTAAAATCAATATGAAGTCACAATTTTTTCTTATCAGATTTATCATCCATGTAATCCTATTTTCTTTCCCTTGGAAAATCATACGTTATATAATTTGTTGGGTAGGCAGTGTTATTAAAAAATGATGCTTAGGTAAACTGAAGCATATTAGAAAATAATTTTATTGGCTTTGTGCACACGATGCACATGTATGTAAGACACAAAATTATCAGAGACCCAATTGCTATTTTTGTTTAAAAAATTTAACCTAAGTAACAGAATTACCTGGATTAGTTCATTAAAATGTCAACCACTCCTGCCAATTTAGGAAATCCTTTAATCTAGAATCATGGCATATGAGGACCTCAGGCTGTTTCAGATGGTCCTCACATATTTTCAGAAATGAGCCACAACCCACCAATAATTAATTTATTAATGAAACAAGACAGGCTGGTTTCCAAGTTCTGTTCTATAGTTATCACTGTGAAAATTGCATTGTCAAGTGCTGTTTCTTTTTAAAAACCTAAAACAACTAAGAGTTACATAATGTTTAAGGGACTAGAACCAGATGCTTTTCTTTGAAACTACCTCTATACATAGGCCCCAACTATGTCACTGTCATTATAATATGTGAAAATTATATATTTTATTTTGATACTATCTACATACACTTTCTAATCTTCATAATTACCATTTAAATAGCAACATTCAGACTGGGTGTGGAAGTGCATGCCTGTAATCCCCGTGCTTGGGAGAATGAAAACAGGATCATCACTGAGTCTGATCTATGTACCATAGTGAGAGGTAGACCCTTTACTAAATACAAAAAAAAAAAAAAAAAAAAAAAAAAAAAAAAAAAAAAAAAAAAAAAAAAAAAAAAAAAAAAAAAAAAAAAAAAAAAAAACAACAAAAAAACAACAACATTCAACTTTACTGATTCAGTCTATTATATTAACCATTTCTGTCTTGGACAATCAGTCTTTGTTTCAGATATGTAAGCCAGTCAATAACCATGCTACAGAACAGATTTAAAAATGCACAGCAGGGTGTGCTGATGTATTCATGAGGCTCCAGCATTCTGGAAGGCTGAGGCAGGAGAGTCACACGATCAAGCCCATGGTTGGCAATTTAGTGACATAATGCGATCTTACCTGAAGATGTAAAATTAAAAACAAAAAAGGGTTCAGAGAAAGGTCAGTGCAAAGGCCCTGGGTTTGATTCCTAGTACGAGGGGAAGGGTAGATATTTCTTCAAAAATAAAGAATCCCGGGCTGGAAGCGTGGTTAAGTTGTACAACAGCTGCCTAACACCCGTGTGGGGTGGGGTCATGCACTGGATCTCCAGCACCACGAAGTAATAGCGAATAAACTCAATTTAAATTAAAATGAATAATAAGAGAATTAGGGACCTGCAGGGTTAATTTTAGCATTATTCAATGAAGAGAGAGGGACTGGGAATTGGAATATAGGAATGAGAGAGGAATGTGGAAACTTAGAGGGAGGTTATCCCAGACTCTCTAGTCTTTTTTTATTTGACTGATTTTATTTATTTATCTTTCTAATTGAGGCTTAGAGAAATAAGCCATCCAGAAAAAAACAGCTGTCCCAGCTCTTCTGGAGAGTACTCTCTCCCCGAGCAGATACTTCCCTTGTAGCAATTGGGAAGGACAGAGTTAAATCAGGTAGAAAAATGTGTCTTCTAAACAGTGCCTTTCTTTTCAACAGACTGTTTTATGTTGCCCTTATTATTTTGGATCCAAGGTTACCCCGACTCTGCAGCAGAAAGTATGACAACACCCCATCCAAAGTCACGAGCAAGGCCGTCTTTTCTCTGATGTATCTAGGTCACTGGCAAACAGAGACATCAAATGGAGGGAGACACAAGGGAAAACAGGAAGCGGCTCTTCACTCACAGTGTTCTGCACCACGTTGGTGAGGGCGGAGAGCACGCCCCGGGAGCCAGAGCCTGTTGCAGGAGAGGTGGGGGCGCTTCCCGCGGGGGCTTGATCTGCAGCCACATCTGTAATGTGAGAAAAAGAGCCTGTTGAGGGTTCATGTTGCCGATGTGAACTTCGGAACCAACTATACGTGCGCGCAGTGTCACGGAGCCAAGAACGCCTGCGGCCAACGCCGCACTCACTTTCAGAGACTGCGTTTTCAGCATCACCTTGGGCTGCTTCCGAGGATCCAGAATTTACACTGTGAATCCGTAGGGTGGCCCCTGCCTTTTCCTTGACTGCTGTCAATCCGTGACCTGTCAGAAAAAAATACAGAGTTCACGTACATTAGATAGGTGTAGGCTGGGATGGGCTGGGGCTCAGTGGCACAGCGCTTGCCTAGCACATCCCAGGCCTGGATAACTTACTGGAAAGACAAAAAAGGAAAGATAAAAATCCACACCCCACAAATGCTGTAGCTAATCTTCAAGGCTATGTGAAGTTGTAGACATTCATCTTGATTTTGACTGAAAGGAAGTACTTAAAACAGAGACTTTGACTCTTGAGTGGCCCCAAGAAGTTACATTATCTGTCCATGAATATTGTTTCCCTGGGTTCCATGAGGAGCAAATAAGATAAGTACAGGGGTGATAGGAAGATGTGGTGAATGCTCAAATATAAAAAGCTTATAATAGCAAAAGATATATGGCCAAGAAAGATAAGTATGCTCACAGTGAGAAGAAGGATTCTGAGGAGAATCAATGGAAATGTGTCTTTTACTGTAATACATTTTTAAAAACATCCAATGTGTATTCTAAATCATACACTATATATACATATATGCCTCTCAGCTGTTTCATTATTCTTTTCTGCCTCTCACAGTGCCTGCCTCTTAAGATCCAAACTCAAGGCGGTGTCTTGGAATGGTGTACTCATCCTACCCTGCTGCCTCTGTTAGTACATCATGGCCAATACACATCACTCAGTTTTTGGTTCCTTGCAGGCCTACCAAATTGTAAATACTCCAGCAATGCTGGCTGAACTGAAATCACCTGAGTCTGAGTCCAAAGTTCTCCTATGTGTCCATTAGTCCAAAGCACCTGAATGAACAATTCCACATCGAAAGGCAAGTTAGTGAAAACCAGAAAGGCTGCCAACCACTAACAAGTATCTTGGGCGGTAATGGTCCAAGTCAGGCCAAAGGCCACAGGTTTTACTTCATCCAAACAGGACAAGACCTGTGTCCTCCGAGCCCAGCACAATGGGGATTCAACATCTGTGGGTAAATGCAGAGGGTACCTTCGTGCTCATACTGAACAAAGTCTAGTGCTTGACTTGGCAGAGCAATCATCCTGTCTTTATTTTGTTCTGGCTAAATTCCTCTGCCAGGTCCCTCAATGGGCTGGAGATGGAGTCCCAGCCCCAATGATGGAGGAATAAATAGCCTCTGCCTGGTCCCAGTGGTGGTGTGAACTCTGAAGGGGGCAGTGCTCCTCACCTCACACACAGGCAGAAAACAGGATTTGTTAAACACAAGGCTGTAGCAGTGTTAATCTGTGTGGGCAAAGTCCCAAGCCACAGCAGGACTCAAGGGTTTAATAAAGTCATATAGAATCAGAATGCCCTGAAAGCAACCAGTTGCCTATGTCCTAAGTAAGGCAAAGACATGGATAAATGTGCACCTAGGCTAATATTTCAATTAAAACCTTATTTATCAGAGAATCTTAATAAAAACAAAGCATTGCTACCAATTATATCCAGTTAAAATTACCTGTCACTATACATTACCTAAAAACCTGTGAAATGTAATAAACATTATTTACAACTTTAATTACAAGTATAAATACGTTTATACTTATATGCAGGTCATGAGATGCAGTTCAAACTCATGACTGAGTTCCTTAAAACAATAAATGGCTAAACCCTAGACTTGAATGAATTCTCTTTGTTTTCCAATGAATTCTGAGCATTTCAGTGAAAACTTACAGAAGTTTCAGCCGCACTGAAGTTATCAGACATGATTATCTCATTCATTTACATACTAAATCCACATTCCTTAACATTTTGAGAAACTGTATGTATTTTAAGAAAGGAAAATCTCAGCCCATGATTCTCATCTAGATTCCTGAGAGCCAAAACCAAACAATAAATGAGTTCGAGAGGCGGAAGTCGCCATCTGCTTACAGCATCAGGAGGGCGACTGCGCCTCTCTCCCTGTGATCATGTCAGGGTTTAATTAACCTCATAGTCATTATCTCCTCTCTCACCTTCTCTACTACTGGCAACGGAGGGTGGTGGTGTCCTTTGCGGGGTAGGGGTGATTCTCTGAGAAATAACAGCTTTTCACCGTCTCAGGACACAATGCTCACAAGTATCTGTGGGTAAGCTGCATCTGGAACAATTACTGTTTGTTTGCAAAAGGAAATACTATCTTTATGTGTGTCTACTTAACAGATAGGAAAATAGGCTGCTACTCCAACTGTTTTGTTGATTAGCACTTATTTTTCTACATGTTTTTGGTAGCAAAGTACATCTTTACTGCATTAACTATTAAGCTTTGTCACTTTTCACAGCTAGTGTTTGGACATTAATGCCACACCCTACTCTGAGGAATAACTTCTAAAACTTTACTGAGTGTGACATCTAGTGCCCAGAGCAAGGAAATTGTAATATGGAGTAATGCTAAACTTTGATGGAAAGTGATTAATTTTCAGGGAAATTGACTGGACTCTACTAGCAAGAGAAAAAGTATAAATATGAGTATCACACTAGGGAATAGTTTGTGAAATTTCTTCACGTCACCACAAACCTCAAGTATTCTCAGAAAATGAAACTCTTAATTTCATGGACTAAAGAGGAACTATCCTCTCTTTCCCTTATTGCAGTAAAACATGAGTACTGCAAAGTAGTAAAAAGGTTGTGTACATGCTGTGATCCTACAGTATTTTAAAACAAATGTCAAATGAGTGGCTAATGTTTCCTTTGTCACCTATACTTGAATGGAAAATGACTTAAACTTAGGAGCCTTGAGTCTTGTGGAGGAATTTGGGTTACACTGTTCATTAGCTAAGTAGTGTTGGTGAGTTAGTAACCTGAGTCTCTATGGCTGCATCTTTTCTGAAAGGTTTATAACATCTACTCTCTAGGTATTTACAAGTAAAACATTAGCTACAGAGTTACTGAGTATTAACTGTGTCCCAGGAAATGCACTAAATATTTTTGGTGTAAATTATCCCATTTAATGTTTTTAACAATCTTATGAAGTAAGGGATATTATTATTTAAACCTACCTTATAGCTGGAACAACTGAGATCTCCTGAGGTGAAAGTAGTTACTAGATGTCCCACAACCAGTAAGTGACAGAGACAGGACTCTGGCTCAGTCCTCATATGCAATCACCATGTTACACTGAGAAAGTTTTATATGTCATTAAAGCCTTTTTTCTACAATGTCTTAGAAATCAGATTCTTGGTGAGAAGTGTCCTTGTTTTTAAAACATTGTTTATTCTAAAAAGAGCTCGACTTACCTTACCTTGGCCATACAGCAAGGCGAATGTCACCTCCTGTGAAGCCTTATGCCAGTTCTTCCACTCCCAACTCTGTCTTGGAGGACACAGCTTGATGTTTTAGGTTCAACCCTGCACTGTGCTGGCTGTGTAATGCGATCTCACCAGTTTTTACTTGGGAAAGGCATCATGACTCCATGAAGCCCTCATCTTGTGAACTCTACTAAGGTCAGAGATATTTGAAGGGGAAGATGAAATAATTCACTACTGGTGGGAGGGTCTCTAATCCAGAGTGAACACGGAGTGAAAGCAATTCTTCCTAGTAGCCTGCATTGCTGGACAGCTCAATGGGTATTTCCTATTGGGCTCCTTTGTTAATGGATTCCAAGAAGGGTATCAGTATTAGGAGAGATCTCCCTTTCCGATTGCTTTATTTTTAATACAAGTTACTTTAAAAAAAACTTTATTTATTTATGGTATGGCTGGCTCAGCCTTCCCTGGGGGTGAGGCTGGCACAGCACGTGGTGTTGGGGATTGAACCTCGGTCCCTGTCGTTGCCTAAGCTTGCCTAAGCAGGCACTTTAGACTTCTGAGCTATCTCACCAGCCTCTCCTTTTGTTAAAAAAATATGGCTATTTAAACAAACAAATAAACAAACACCACCCCAATAACATCATTTCTCTGACATCTGTTTGGATTCTTCTCCCATATTTTTGTGGTTAAAATGCACAAAACATAAAATGTACCACCTTAACAGCTCTTATGCATACAGTTCAGTGGTTCCAAATACATTCATAAGGTCTGGGGACTGCTACCATCCAGTCTCAGAATTCCTTTGAATCTTGTAAGACTGAGAATGTCTGCCCACTAGACAGTAATTCCCCATTTCATCCTCTTACCCGTCCCTGGCAACCACCATTCTATGCTGTGTTTATGATTTTGTGAGGTCCATCCATAGCCACAGACACCCAGACACCATTGGGTTCTACTAGAACAGTGGTTCTCAACCTGTGGGTCATGACCCCGGTAGGGTTCGAACAACCAAAACACAGGGGTTGCCTAAAGTCATCGGAAAATGTTATTTATTTGGAATTACAGTTTTGAAGTAGCCACCAACATTATTAATTCTAGTAACTAAAACCTCATATAAGTGGAATCATACAATATTTGTCTTTTGTGACTGGTTGATTTTACTTACCAGAATGCCTTCCAGGTTCATCCATATTTAGCATATGCCAACCAGAATTTCCATCTATTTTAAGGTTTCACAATATTCAACACCACACTTTATGTATATATTCATCTGTCAGTGGATGTTTGAGTTGCTTCCACATTTTAGCTATTGTGAATGGTGGTGCAGTGAGCACGGGTGTAACAAACATATCTTCAAGATATTACTTTCAGTTTGGGGGTTATCCATCTGAGAGTGGAACTGTAGGATTATATAGTTATTTTATTTTTAAGCTTTCGAGGAACTTCCACACTGTTTTCTATTGTGGTTATAACATTTTACATGCCCATCAACAGCACATGTGGATTCCAATTACCAACATTTACTTATTTATTTGTTTTTAATAATAGTTATTTTGGGAAATGGTATCCCATGGTGGGTTTGATTTGATATATTCTGATTATTGAGATTGAATACCTTGTCATATGCTTATTTTTAAAATGAAGATATTTATAATATTTACAAATACAAACATAGCAACACAAACAACAGAAGGTAGATCAGAATTTTTCTGTCTTGATGGTTTTCAGAGACATGATAGGAAATAGGGCCTATGAGCTTACAAGGGACTATGAACAGAATTAAGATGCATAATATATTGCCAGCTTTAAAAACCAAGAAAGCTACAAATTATAAATTAATACTTACATCAATTTGTTATTTATTTATTTATTTATTTATTTATTTTGTATGGGTTCTCACCACACAGCTCTGACTCATAGTGGTCCCTCTGTTCCCTGCCACCCAAGTGCTGGGATTATAGGCATGTGCCACCATGCCTGGACTCCATTGCCAGCTCAGCGTGTCCAAGAGGGGGGCCAGTGCAACATGCAGGGCCAGGAATCAAACCCTGGCCCCTGAGCTTTCCTAAGCAAGTACTTAGTCTGCTGAGCTATACTGCAGGCCCTTATATCAATGTATTTAAAAAGTATTATTAGGTCAACTGGCCAACTGTCACTCTTACTTGATCTATATAGATGTATAAATAATATTTAATACAGGAGTATGGGCTCACTTTAATATAGGTCTTGTGATATAGGAGGAACCTTCAACATGAGGAATGCCTGGAGCTTTTAAAAGATTTTAAGCAGACCTCTCTTCCCTGAAATCCCTTCATTATACAAGCAAAAAAGAATTTGTTTCTTGTGATCTCCTTTATGGTGGGAAATAAAAGCATATGCCTACATCCGCCAACTGTGCAGTGCTCTGGACACGAGCATACACAGCAGAAACCTCAGCATAGGTGGACGGAGTGGATGCTGGGATGCTGCGTGGGGCCTGGAGCCACAGCGCTCACCTTCTCAATGCTGGGAGTGTCATCTACTGCCAGCTCCCTACAGAATGTTTCCCTGGAATCGCCCTTGGTCCAGGCAGTTGGGTTCCCAGACGATGCTACCATGACTAGTCAGTGGGGTAGCCAGTGATGCAAAAGCGTTGATCCATGTGTGCACCAATGGCCACATCTCTGAAGAGTCACCCAAGCCCTAAGCTTCCTATGGAAGGCTGAGCTCTCTGCTGCACAGGGTGATTCTCCCTTGGTCCAGTTCTGCTACCCAGCCCACTGCTGTCTTGCCAGGCTTGCTCCTGAGAGAACATCACAGTGAGACTCTAGCATGTAGCCTCTGCCTCAGTCTCTGATCTGGGACTCAAATGTACAATTCTAATCTATTAATTCTTTTTACTGGTTACGTAGCATTCCACTGAATGGATAGACAGTATTTACAGGGTCTGCAGTGTCTACAGGGTCTCACTACGTAGATCAGACTCAGTGATCCGCCTGTGTTCAGCCTCCCAAGAGCTAGCATTATAGGTGTGCACCACCAAGCTCAGTCTCAATCGCCATCTTAGAATGCTGCGGTGGGCCAAGGCCAGCATTGCATGCCTGCATCAAACCCTGGCTGCTATAATCCACTGAGCTATTTGGCTGGCCCTTAGACTGTATTTTAAAAGCTCTTTATAGATAGATCCTTTGGCTGCTTCTAGTGGTGAACTCATATGCGGTGAATTCTCTCACCTTCTCCAGGTCTTAGCTCAAATACCACCGCACCATCCTTTTTGAAAATTACCTGCACCTCTCATGCTTCTTTTTAGTTGTATCTTGTGTATTGTATAGATTACCACCTTTAGACACTACACAATCTTCCTGCTTATTGCATGCACTGTTTATTGTTTGTCTTCTTCCACTAGCATGAAGTTCCGCTGGGCCAGGTCTTTGTCCCATTTGCTGGCTGCTTCACCTCAGATGCCTAGAATAGCTTCAACCTTACACACCTGAGTGGATATATATCAGTGAACTTTTGCTATAGCCAAACAATGTGACTACTGGGCCAGAAGGTGTGAACATTTAAAGCTTTATAGATAGTGACAACTGCTGTTCTAAAAGTTGGTACCACTATACAACTCTTTTCTGGATGAGCTTTAGAAATGGAGCAATTAAAAAGCTTGACTCCATTTTAGATTCTATCAGTGAATTTAAGACTGTGAAGAGGAGTTGTTTAGAAAAATATATGGTTGATGCTGCCATACTCAACTGTAGTAAATTACAGTGCAGCAAAAAAGAAAAGCCAGCCAACCTCCCTTTGGAAAAAATTTCCCTCTCAGCAATGGCTGTATCTACTCTCCTATCACATGCTCATATGCCTTCAGGTTCAAAGTTAACAGGAAGTGTTACTGAGCTGATAATACTTGCCTAGCAGTTCAACTGAAATTTGTGAACCTGTGCAATTTATTTATCAAATGTAAAGGGTGTGGACAAACTCCAGGCACCAGTACCACCTTTTGCATCAACAATTCCTTGAGAATTTTCACATTACCAGCAATGTCACCTTCCTAAACGAATCCATACACTATTGAGAGAGATTTACACAGTGAAGAGTCCTTGCCATAGTACTGTTTTGACAAGATTGCCATCCTTGGTAATAAACACTGTCATTATTTTTGACAGAGCTGGTGGAAGGGTCTCATTAAAATGCTCAGAAGGAAAAAAAAAATAGGTGCAGCTTGGGACAGGATGGGAAATAGAAATAATGGTAATTTTAAAAAAGTAAATATACCATCAGACACTTGCCACACACACCAACAGCTAACCTCAGGTACTCTTGCATGATGTGTTAGATTCATAAAACTGTCAAATCTAGAATTTCATATAAACAGTTAGGCCTTCAGTTATACCTAGAAATAAACTGATCTACTCTACCTATGCTGAGGTTTTGCTTCAGGGTCCTTCCATATGTTCCAGCACTGCCAATAAACATTTTGATTACATGCCTGTCACTCTAGGCATAGCAATAGATTTTCAGAATAAGTTAGGTTTATAAAATCTTGTGGAAAATCATAGCTGCTGGTCACAACATTACTTGGAAATTATCCTCAAAAATGTCCTTTCTGTTTTTCTATATTTTTTTTACATTCTCCACCACTCTGGTTTCTGCCTGGAATAATACATATTTTTATTGCACTTTATAAACTTGTCCAAAGGCATGGGTGGCAGATCGATTCTTGGAATGGTTGATGTATGGCTGAGGATGAACTGAACACCAGAGGTGAAGTCTTTCTGAGAAGAGTTGGTGTTTGTTTCTTTTTATTTATTTCTGGTACTGGGAATTGAACACAGGGCCTACTGGCCAGGCAAGTTCTGTGCTGCTGTGCTATACACCCAGCCTGAGCACTATTGGCTGAGAAATGTTTGATTATATAGATGCCTCGGACGCATCCCTTTTTCTTATTTTTCCTTAACCTTAGAGCCAAAGTAATGAGGCAAAAGGCAAGATAGAAAAGCACAGCACAGCAAAATGCCAACCACTTTTCTGTATTTTTCCACTTGGCAGAGTGGGCACAAATGTCTATTTCTACATGCAGCCACTGAAAACAGACTCGCATTCTGGAAGTTGGAAAGGCCTTAGGATTTTTCAAGTTTCCCTGCCCATACTTTTCCAAACACCAACAACAAACCCTGTGCCCCAGGGGTGATGCGGGGGTGGTGGAGATTAAGTACACGATATAGCTAGGCAGTGACAGTCTCTTGTGATGACAAACTAGTAGCACTCAGGACCAGGTCCCAGGTCTAAGGGCACAGAGCTTGTTCCAGGAGTGCCACCTTCAAAGGCTCCTATTCTCCTGCTGACTCGAAACAGTTCCAGCTACTGAGGCTGAGTTTGTCACCAACAGCAAGAAGCCTGAGGTTCTATTTCCAGCACTCCATTGATAGCACTGTGTTTCGTTAAGGACTACACACTTCGCTCTCCTATCTACAACTGGAATTACCCTGGGGGTAACATGAGGCTACTGAGTGGAAATCAATTGCAATTGAGCGAGCTGTTATTCTCTTTCTTTACTTTCCACAGGCAATTTATCGGCCTTCCAGAGCTTGTGTAGTGCTGCAAGTGTTCTGTTTTCCAATCAGTTTCTCTGTGCTGTGATAACAAACTGCTAAAGCTGAAAGCCCTGGGGTGGATGTTGTTTGTAGGATAGAAGTTAGGTCTCACTTACCTCTCCCATTTCCAAGGCTGCAGCTCAGACCAGAGTCAGGAAAGAACCTGTAACTCTGAAAGCCTCTGTTCACAGACAGTTGAGCCCCATTCCAACCCCCACGATCTTTTTGTCAAACTTCTAACCATGGCTGCCTGTATCCAGCCTTGAAGCCCTTGCATGCAATCTTGATTCACAAATAGTGCAGGCTTCAGGTGATAAAGACTCTTAGCCAGTTTTAAATACACATAACTATTATTTTTGCTACAATTGCTATGTACAGTCATAGCACATCTCAACCAGACATCCCTACAACATGTTTTAGGAATAACTCAGGTCTGATATTGTTATGCTTCTACGGCATCTGCTGACCAGTAGAGATGAACTCTTTCAGTGCCTGCCTTTCCAAGCTTTGTCCAAAGAGATTCTAAGAATGTGTATATGTCAAAATTCCTATGAATAGCTCACATACCCTTCGCCAACAAGAGAAAATGCTAACAGTCACTCCCTTTCCTTAGTCTAGCATGTCACCAGAGCTATATAAAAGGTGGAGTTTCAAGAGGAGTTCAGTAGAGGATAGAGGAATGGGGAGGAAGAACCTATAAGTTATGTCCTGTACATGTACAAATTTGCTATGATGAATGTGATGGCTACGTGTATCTAAAATGTACTAATAAAATCTAATGTAAAAAAAAAAAGGGTGAAGTTTCTTGGATTGCTGTGGTGTGAGTCTAAGAGAAGAGAAAGTGTGGTAGGCTGTAGAGGGAAGCCACACCCACTATCTTATCTCCAGATGGATGTACTCCATGAAGTCCCTTTCCCTTTGGGTGTGTGCCGGTGTGCGGATGTGATGGGATTTCACTCTCGTGAAGGTCACCTTATCAGGTAGAAGTAAAAGGAATTTTTAGATACAGTTTTTTTCTTTTTTTATGTATATGGTACAAGGTCTCACTATGTAGCTTGGACTCATAGTGATCTTCCTGTTTTTAGCCTCCCCAGTGCTGGGATTACAGGCATTCACCACCATGCCCGGTCTTGATGGCTGGCTCAGAACATCTGGGGCTGGGGCTGGCATGGCATGGCATGTGGTGGAGCCCTGGTCCCTGTGCTTGCCTAAGCAGGCACTTAGTCCACTGAGCTATCTTGACAGCCCTATTTATTTATTTATTTATTATTATTTTTATGTGTTTAGTACAAGATTCACAGGGTCTCACTACACAGATGGGACTCATGTGATTCTCCTGTTTTCAGCCTCCCAAGTGCTAGGACACTAGGTTTGTGCTACCACACCGAGTCTCAATTGCTGGTTCAGTGCACTCTGAGAATGAGACCAGCAGAGCATGCCAGGGATCAAACCCTGGCCACTGCAGTCTGCCTAAGCAGGCTCTTTAGTCTGCTGAGTTATCTGGGTGACCCTTCGTCAGACCTTTTTAGATGTAATGTAATGTAATGTAATGTAATGTAATGTAATGTAATGTAATGTAATTATTGAGTTAATCACAGAGACATCTCTAGTGGGCCTAAACTAATCAGATGAGTCTTGAAACAGAAGTAACCTCTACCTAAAGGTAGAGATTTTGTTTTGTTTTTTGAGATAGGGTCACAGTGTGTAGCTTGGGCTGGCCTTGAATTCATTATGTAGCACAACAGTCCTCCTGCCTCAGCCTCAGGCAGCCTTAAGTACTAAGATTACAGATGTGGGCCACCATATGTGGCTAAAAGTAGAAACTGGAAGCATGGGGATCATCCTCTTGGCTTTGCAGAGGACCTAGGGCAGGCTCTAGGAACTGAGAGTGACCCTTGGCCAATGCCCAGCAGCGAATGTGGACCTCAGTCCTGTAAAGGAACTGAATTTTGCCAAGAATCTGAGTAACTTTGCAAGATACCTCTTTTAAAGCTGAGGTGGCAGCTAAATGAAGCTCCTGGCCTTGTCCTCTGTGTGGGCTCCTAACTGTACCGCCCCATCTGCCATGGTCAAGTTGGCATGCTGCCTCAGGCCATAGTGAGTGTTGGATGAGCAGACAGCTGGTGGCACCTGGTCTTTAGCCCAGATGGGGAGCAGCTACCCATAACTGAACCCCTGGCCCGGGGAAACTGTAAAATAGTATGTGCTGGTTGTTTTAAGCCCCTATATTTGTGGTGACTTCTTAACAGCAATAGAAACTAACATGAAGGTAATGGAATTTCATTCTGAGGATTTCTGGGGTGATATGCATATGCCATAAAGTCACAGAGAAACTTCATCTACATCATTCACAAGCAGGAATGTGGCATGGTGATCCCACTGCCTCCTGAGCAGTGGACCCTTTCTTGGGTCAAGTACTACACAGAGCCAGAGTTTTTAAGAGGTTGCCACAGTTCCAAGACTCAGTACTTAATCAACTTCATAGCACCTCAGACACAGTGAAACTTCGGGACAAAATCAAACACAAGCCCAGGCTGCAAATGAAGACAGCGACTTCACATGAAGCCCAAGGTACCTGCCAGCACAGGGCAGCACTTGCTGCAAATCACACCCTGACTGTCAGGCAGTAAAGTCAACATCATCTCTCAGCTGTGTCTGAACCAGGGAACAAAACAGAGGGGCCTTTGGAACACAGTCCACCTGTGCCAAGGCCGCACCCCAGCCGGGGTCAGATTACAAGGGATGCCAGTAGGAAATTCAACAGTCTGCAGAAGGAAAACCTTATGAATGCTCTGAAAAGCCTGGAGTCTGTGATTAAGTTGAGCTCCTGAGTGAAGAGCAGCGATGGTGGAAAGCTATGTCTAGAGCTGTTCCAGGCAGGTGATCTTTTGTGTGTGTACAGAAAGCACCGCTGAACCCTGCACACAGAGCAGGTGATCTATCCACTTGCTTTGGGGGAAACTTATACTTAAAATGTTGTAAGAAAGTAAATCCTCCATCTCTTATAGAACCTCCTCCCGAAGCACTGAACTCATTATGAAACAGAGTGGCTTGGGACATCATTATAACTGAAATCATCCAGAACATTTTCTGCTTTCAGGTAAGAAACCATGAAAAGAGCTATATTGTTTTGGTGAACATATTATTTATCAGTGACTCCAATTTTTAAAGACTTCTTATTTTTAGTTCTTAGTTCAGAGAGCAAATCACTCCTACTTTGAAGGACACTAAAAGCTCAAACATTTTTCCAAGGAAGGAGGAGGTCCCCAGGTGCTGATTCTCACCCCTGTGAGTCCTCAGAAATCAGACACTCTTTTCATTTTGATCTGTTAATTTTGTCACCTGCGTACCTGGCATCCAAGACATGCCTGGCCCCTTCAGCTAGCAGTACAGAAAATCTGTTCTCCAGGCTTTCACCAGAGAGGAAACATTTATTTTTCCCTATGTGCCTCCTAGTAGAATCCTCCTGAGAATACTGAGTGATGTCATTAGGGGAACACAGCGTATTCATAATGCTTGGCTGTCTGAGTCTATCAAGTTAGAGATCTGGTCCTGAAATTCTCAGGACTGTGTTCCCCCCCCACCCCCCGGGGTGTGTGTGTGTGAGGCAGAGGATGCCTTCTTGCCCTCCTGGTTTTAGAAGAATGCATGAACTAGATCAATTTATGGCCCATCGCAAGATCCCCAGGGCTGTGAGTTGTACCTCCAGAGCACCTAAGGTAACTATCCTAGTGATCCGAAAGCCACATCACCTCTGGCTTCCCTGCCTTTCTCCTAACTTTCTACCTTCAATGTGAAATGCCTTCACTACATTGTTAGACTTGTTGATATTATACCTTTAGTTTTCATGAAGAGTGGCTATAACAGGACAGCTGGGGACACAGCTCAGTGGTGGGGTGCTTGCCTAGCATGAGTAAGGCCCTTGGTTTCAGCCCCAGTACAGGAAAACAAAAACGAAAAACAAAGAAAAAATATAACCGTCATAAACCTGCACGGATGAAGATAATATATTTTCTCTTTGATTAAGAATACAGGAAATTTTTTAAAAATTTAAGACCAGAAAATAGATTTGTTTAGATAAACTAAATTTTGTTTTGTTTTAGGACAGGGTCTATAGGGTCTCACTATGTAGATGGGACTTGTAGTGATCCTTTTGTTCACAGCCTCCCAAGTGCTGGGATTACAGGGGCACGCCACCATGCCCAGTCTTAATTATCATCTTAGCGCGCCCCAGGGGCAGGGCTGGCACCGCATGCCAGGGATTGAATCCTGGTCGCTGCACTCTGCCTATAGTTTGCTGAACCATCAGACCAGCACTAGATAAACTAAATTTTATCATTCAATGATAAATAAATAAATAATGTACTGGTAGCCAGGAAGCTCAGAGTTTAGGTTAGTGCTCAAGTACCATAACCCTATCAGTTTCGGGATAATGCATAATAAATATTTGTTCTACCTGCATACTTTGTTCTATTTGCATTTTAATATCTGGCTAATGAAATGACTTCTATGAAGTTATTGAATTTTGAGTTTTGAATTCCAAATTGTTTAAGAAGTAATTAAGTCTTACATTTGAAAATACTTAACTGGGATGAATTCCAAAACTGTCAAGATATACTATAAATCTCAACTCTTCCATGTTAAAAGGCAATAAAATACAGTGGTCCAAAGTCATTGTACTAGTGTGTATTCTCACCAACAATGCAGAAGAGCTCCTTTTGCCCACTTTCCTGCCAGTATTTGTTATTATCTGAGGTTTTTGATGATGCCCATTCTTCCTGGGGTAAGATTAAATCTCAATGTAGGTTTTTAAATTTATTTATTTATTTGGGACAGGTCTTGTTATGCACCTCAGACTCCTCCTGTCTCAGCCTCCCCAGCACTGGGATTACAGGCATGTGCCACCATGCCTGGTTTCAGTGCCTGGCTTGATACAGAGCTGGCACAGCATATGGTACCAGGGATCAAACCCAGGTCCTTGTGTTTGCCAGGCAGGCACTTAGACTACCGAGCTATCTCCCTGGCCTCAATGTAGTTTTAAATTGTATTTCTCTAGTGGCCAGCAACGTTGAACTTTTTTCCTATGTTTATTGGCCATTTCTCCTTTTGTTCTGGGAAGTGTCTATTCATTTCAGTTGCCCATTTTTTGACCGAGTCTTTTATTTTGGGAGGTCTAATGTTTTGAATTCTTTCCATTCATTGAAAAGAAAGTTTTGTCCTTTATCTTTCTTCTTTTTTTGTAAGAGAGAATCTTTTTTTTATGACCTGTACTCTGAGTAACATCGGAGCCACTCTATGTGATCATGACTCACAGTGTATTAACAATGGTTATTCTCTTATTGTTAATCTCAACTGAGACCCGCTTGACTCTGGACAAGGCCCTAATGTCTTTAGGATGCAGCTATCTGTAAATGGAGGAGACATGAGTGCCTCCTTACAGGGCTGCTTTGAGGAACAACTGCACTGACACACATGCAGCACTGAGTAGAGTAAGAAGCATTAAAGATGGCTTGCAGATGGGTGGATGCTGAACTCCACCACTACAGGGTAAAAGCAAAATGCAGCGTCCTCTCAGGCCTCTGGACTTTGTCCCATCACAACAGCTCATGCTTACCCACAGTGGCAGATGCAGACGACAGCAGCGATTTGCCCCAGGAGCCCCAGCCGGCCCATCCTCCTCCCTGAGGAGGAGAATCCACAGCCTGCAGAGAAACACAACGGCAGCTGGTCAGCAATTCAGTTTATCCCTCAATGGAAAACATTCATGGTCCCAAGCAAAGAGAAGGCTTAAAACAACAACAACAACAACAACAACAACAACAACAATAATAATAATAATAATAATAATAATAACAACAACAATAATAATCAACAACAGCTAAAACTCACTGCCTTCCAGTTTAAATGGGTTAGGAAAGCATATCTCAATCTAGGTTACAGCGTGTACTTTGGAATTGATTAATGGAGCCGCTGGCTCCTCCCGTCTTGGTTTATAATGAGAAGTGAGCATTACTTCTCCTCTTATCTGGCAGGGAGAGGTAGGAGGGGGAAAGACGGCTTATGATTTGGAAAGGTTCAAAACAACCCTGACACCGGCAACTCTTACAGAGCTAGACAAATGTGCTCCTCAGGGTGGAGGTAACCTGCATCCTTTTGGGGTGGTAGGCTGAACAGCTACAGAGGCCCAGATAGCCACATAGCAGGAGGTAGGGACAGAGAGCCTTGTGAGGTGGCCACCTTCCTAGGCCAGGTGCCTGCTCCATGGGGGAGACCCTATAACTCCTCCCCTCACACAGAGTAGACTGTCCCTGGCCTCAGTGGGTTAAATTTTTCTTGCCTATGTGCTGCTTGTTGGAAAGGAATATGAGAAGTCAGGCTCTGTGCGCTGGCCCAACCCTCCACAGTGCCCAGGGAGAAAGTAGAGTGGGATGTGCTCAGAAGGGCTGTTTGGATTTCAGTGAGCTTTTCCACCCTCGCTTTCTATCCTTCCTGAGACCCTGCTGCACTCCTACTTTTGGGTTCTGTGAGATTCCTCCTTACTCTTTATTTATTTTCTTGTTTCAGAACCTTTGTTTATTCACTCATTTTTATGGCCGGCTCAGCCCGCCCCCCAGAGGGCAGGGCTGGCGCAGCATGTGGTGCCGGGGATCGAACCGCGGTCCCTGCAGCCACCTAAACTTTCCTGCAGGTACTTTAGACCACTGAGCCATCCTGCCAGGCTACTTTTCCTTACTCTTTACAAAGTTTTGAGCATTGCTGTGCGTGGTGGCATATGTGGGTAATTCAAGCTCTCAGGAGGCTAAAGCAGGAAGCCAGTGAGTTTCAGGCAGGCCTGGGCTACACAGGGAGTTCAAGACCAGCCTGAAGTATATAGTGAGACCCTTTCTCAAATTATAGAAATAAAACCAAGACCAAAATGAAAGTTCTGTTCACTGACATGTCCAGAGCCTAGAAGTATCTAGAATGTAAGTGCTTAATAAACATTTGTTGGGCAAGCGACCAAAGTCCACCTCTTTTCTTAGTGTCCATTAGCAGCTGTTACTTGCAACTAGTGATTCCTGACTCCACTAATGGAACCACAGCCTTCTCTCTCTCTCTCTCTTTTTAAAAAAAATTTTATTTATTTATTTATTTATTTTCCTTGTTTCAGAACTTTTGTTTGTTTGTTTATTTATTTTTATGGCTGGCTCAGCCTGCCCTCAGGGCAGGGCTGGCACAGCATGTGGTGCTGGGGATTGAACCGCGGTCCTTGCAGCTGCCCAAGCTTTCCTAAGCAGGCGCTTTAGACCACTGAGCCATCCTGCTGGGCCCCAGCCTTCTCTTATTATCTGGGAACATATTCTAGAAAACAAGACAAGCATAAATACCTCCAGGGTTAACTACACACCTAACCACAGCCTTCTACTCAAAGAAGAAAGACAGTGAAACAGATGCAAAAAATTCCTACACAGCTTGGGAATTCTCCATCTTTGGCCCAAGGCTGGTCCATTAACCATCCCCAACTCCCCTCTGCTTCTGTCTTTCATCCCGGTATGTCAGGATGGCCATGTAAAACAGTTTTGTACCCACAAATATAAATGGGAAGGTGTTGCTTTCATGATAGATTATGCCGTCATGGCTAGTGCCACGTCGTTGTTCTCCCACCCTCCTGCCCTGAGCTCAGGCATGATGCTTGAGATTGAAACAGCTGCTTTTGCTGTCATTAGGGAAACTACAAGGAACTAAAGTTGCTGGTCCTAGCACTGCTACAGTACTAAAACCAAGTGAGTGGCTATTTACACATCCAACCTACTAAGTGAGAAAAAAACCAAACTACTATTCTGTAAACCACCATATGTTGTATTTCAGTTACTTGCACCCAAATGCATTCCTAACTGATTAACCTAGTGAAAACAAGTATCATCTATCAGTGAAGACCACTGATGAAGAGAAAGGGCTATGGCACTTAATTGCCTGGGTTTGAGTCATTTTGAGTAATATATTTCTCACGTTCTCTTGATCCTTCATTGCAAAATGTAGTTTATCGGAGTGCAAGAGCAACAACAGCTAACAAGTTCACAGGTATTGGGAAAATTAAATAAGTAACTCATATAAAGTTGTGAGCATGATAACCAGCATGCCCTACTTACTCCATGAATATTAACTAGCAATAAGAAGAAGGAACTACATTTAAGAGTAAGAAGCAAAAAAAATTTTGAAAGTTGTCATTTTTACCCCCCCTGGACCTAGAAACAATGAGATGCTTGTTAATATGAATCAAGACACTCATGACTCATGACTGTCAGCTTTCACTTTTGGTGTCTACCATGATTTACGTCACTTCAGCAATAGGAACCAGTGGCAGTTTTATACCATCAGGAAGACAGATGGAAGTCGATGATTAATATCATTCTTCCATAGGACAAATTACTATCTATGATTAGTCAGACTTAATACACTTAGGGGTGACAGCTTCTAATTCAAATTAACAGTACTTAATAAGCTCTGGCAGCTGGTAATTGACTAGCAAATGGAAATAAATGTTAAGTGAATCTAGAACTTTTTGCTGTATAATAAATGATCCTTCAATTGCTCTATTGGTGAAGTTCTTTGACACTAAGCTCAGACTCAGTCAGCTGCAAAGAATGTTTGTTATCAATGGCAAATACTTAAAGGGCTAAATTGATACACTGGGTATAAAACATAAAATATTAAATGTACATTATAAGTATATGTCAGCATGAATATTGTTTCCTCTTTAAATGGACTTAATGTCACACATTTCTGAGATTGTACAACAGGCGGCATAGATCAGCTCAGATCTCCCATTTTCGAATCTATTTTAAAATTTTTCTCACCTCCCATGTAACTCCCACCTTCTTTAACAGATAACTTCATGTTCTAACTTACAGAGAAAATCGAAGCTATCAGATGAAAACTGTCTCAGCCTCCTCCTTCTTTGCCATATACTGTCAGAGGAACAAACTCATATTTCAACAGCAAATCAGCCATGGATTAATCAAGGATATTCACAATTCAACTAGAGGTCACCTTAACACCTATAACTAGTGAGTGGTCCTAAGGATACACAAGAATGTGGACTTCTATCAAGTTCAGAGTTCTTTAAATAGAAAATATATTTACATACAAAGCATCCCATTTTTGAATAAAAAATGCATTTACTAAGGATGAAGAGTTTTGTTCAGCGGTAGAGTGCTTGCCTACCATGCATCTGGGTTTTATCCCTCATAAAATACTGAATTTTATTTATTTTAGACTTTCAAATTCAAAGGTATAAAATGAAGAAAATTACAAATAACAGAATCCCATCTAATTCAAAGGCCTTGAATGCTTAGATGGAACGTATATGTACCCAGAAATCTGCTTCTCCTGTTTCATGGTAGAAGAAGAATCAGGTACTGTGTGTATCTCGAATCCAGGGATGTGGGCAATAGGACCTATGAGACTAAAGCCTTTTGAAGTGTTGCAACTTCTGACACTGCTGCTCTAAAAAAGGGCTTAGCAGGACATTAGAGGGCAAGTCACTAGCTCTGGACACCTGCAGTGCTATCAAACTATCAGCTGCAAATGTCCTCAGTGATCTCCAAGTAATTTTCTTCCTTGGTGATTGTACATCACTCAACTCTAAAGAAGATTGAAAGACCAAATATAGAAAGGTTTAAAGCATCAAAGCCGTGTTATTAATATTTTTGTGCACATCTGCTTTCTAGCCTATTAATATTTATGGACTTTGACCTATTAGAGTGACAAGTTTTGAAAACCAGCTGAAAACATATCATTGAATTATTAGTCTTTTGATTTTAGGCTAAACTCTTCCTAAGTCTATACATACTATTATCATATTTAAGAGGACTTTAAGGCTACTCTATACATTTAATAGCTTTATAACACTAAGTAGTAAGGTTTTGTATAAGCAGATAAATGAGGTAAAAATGAAATAAAATATATCACACTTTTAAGCATTGTTTAAAAGATTTTGACATGTTTAAGTTGGTTAAAAAGGACCAAACATTAATCATAAGCTCCTGGAAAGTCACAATTCCATTTTTCTAAATTTTTAAATAGAGGATGATTGTGAGATGAACACAAAGCCTAAGGCAGAATGGACTTTTTTTTTCTTTGTATTTTAGTACAGGGTCTACAGGGTCTCACTACACAGATCCAACTCATAGTGATTCTCCTGTTTCCATAGAATTGAGTTTTTTAAAATTTTTAATCTTAATAAGTTGAACACTAATTGTTTAAATCAAATTAAATCTCTGGTTTTATTGTTTTTATTTTCCCATAAACAAAATACATACTGGCCTACATCAAACTCCATCTAACATAAATCTAACTGTACTATACCTGACTCAGTTACTTCCTTCCTTGATCACCATGGAGATAGTGGTGTCACCACTATCACCTCCACATGTGCTCCTCTGAGTGTGGCTAACTCAGTTAGCCTCTCTTCTGGCTTTTTACCCTTCTTTTCTCTGGCTATTTGCTATATTTAATCATGGATGCAATTTCTCCATCTTAACACCAACAAATGAAAATCTCAAGGGCAAAATATTTCTTTCAACCAGATCTGGTTTCTGCCCCACAGCTTTCTCCTTCACCTCTTAATATTAAGGTGTGTACCTTCTGTATCCAATAGCCTTTTCCTCCTCACCAACGCAGCAAAACTTCCACTACCACTACTTAAAGAAGTCATTTTCATCAAGGTCAGAATGCAATGGATTCCTTATTGTCAAAGCTATAGACTCATTTTCATGTTTTCATTATGTTAGAAGCATCTGAAGGTTAAGCATGTTTATGTGTTAAAGGATTCTGTTCTTGAGATATCTGTATTAGTCTGTTCTTCATTTTCATAACAAAATACCAGAGGTGGGCTAACTCTACAAGGAAAAGACATTAACATAGTTAGTACTGGAGGATCAAGGGCAATGCACTGCCATTGGCACAATGCTGGTGAGGACCTCATGGTAGGTAGAGCAGCAGTGGTGGTAATGTATGAGACTACATTTCAAAAGAGATCAATTCAGGGGTCAAGCTCACACTTTAATAACTCTCATGAGGGGCTGGTATGATAGCTCAGCAGTCTAAAGCACTGGCTTAGGCAAGCTTAGGCAGGCACAGGAGGCCATGGTTCAATCTCCGGCACCATATACTGTGCCAGCCCTGACCTCAGGGTGGGCTGAGTTGGGGAAAAAAACTCTCATGAGAGCTCAGGGATCCTACGCGCTACCTTTATCCCTTCTCAGGATAACTTTCCCTATGACCTAAGAACTTCTCACTGGACCACACCTCCCAAAGGTACTATCTCTTAGCAGCACCATACTGAGAACCACTCTTCCAACACATTCAGTCTTCGGAGACAAACTGGAGGTATCCAAACCAAAGCAGCATCTATGCCCTATCTTCTCTTACTATTATGCTCATCTTTTAGTATTATGATTTGTTTTCTTCAGAGTTTTTTAACATACATCTTGTGATATTCTGGGTGCTTTCTAGATTAAGCTATAATCTAAGTGAGTGCTGTCAACATTGTAATGATATATGCATAGCCCAGGGAAGTCAGCTGCTATTCTAATTAGGAAAGCCATACTCTAGAGGCTGCCGTAATGAGCAATCCTATTATCCATGACTCTATTAACAGCTGATGCTTTGGTAATTAGCATATTGAATTGTGGAAGTGGGTTTTAATTGGTAACTACAATGGACTTTTGATTAGCATCCTGAATATGTGATAGGGATCTCCACAGTAAAATGAGAGTTACTCAAGATTTATAGAAGGTTACAATAGCACTCCCAAAAATGAAATACTTATGAATCAATCTCACAAAGGAAGCAAAAGATTTATATAATGAGAATTATAGTACTCTAAAAATAGATACTGAAGGGGATTTCAGAAAATGGAAAAATAGTGCTTGCTCCTGGATAGCAAGACTAACATTGTGAAAATGGCCATACTCCTAAAATTGTTATATGGATTCAATGCCATCCCAACTAAAATAACATTAGTATACTTCATATATCTAGAGAAAACATTCCTAAAATTCATCTATAACCAGAAGAGACCTAGCAAAAGTAATCCTGGGCAACAAAGATAAGGCAGGAGGCATCACAATCCCTGACTTGAAATTATACTACAAAGCTACTGTAATAAAATCAGCATGGTACTTGGAAAAAATAGATCTGGGTATCAATGGAATAGATTAGAAGATGCAGACACAACTATAAACAAACTCGACAACCTCATCCTACACAAAGCTGTCAAACATGTTCACTGGAAGAAAGATAGCCTCTTTAATAAATGTTGCTGGAAAAACTTGACTAAAGTCATATTGTCTTGCTAGTGTGAGAACCTGGATAAGTAAATAAAATCTGAAATGTGTAATCTATACTGTGAAGGGGAAAGAATCTGCTCCATGGGAAGAAAAAACTGGGATGAGGAAAAAGACAAAAGAGGGGAAAAAGATATATTTATGCATATGTACAGGATGTCTTGGATAGTTGTACTGCTTATTTCTTCTTGAATATTGAAAGGATCAGCTAATGCTTAAATTTTGTAAAAATTTTTTCTTCTAACGTCTTACTATATGTAGTCATCTAAACAAATAATTTGAAGATAACATTAAGTAACACAACTACTTTCAAATTCCTATTACTTTAAGAAAATTTTGTCTCATTTTGTATCATCTTTTTACCACTTTGTACTCTTTAAAAAACAATTATATATATCCATCCTGTAGTTACAATGATTTACCTATAAAAGCTTTGAATTTATCTTTTTTTTATAGTAATACTCTATTGTGTAAAAATATCACATCTCTTTTATTTGTTTCTCACTGGATGGGTATTTGGGTTGTTTCCAAGATTTATCTATGACAAATTGTGCTGCTATAAACATGGGTGCACATATACTGCGGTGGTATGATGTTTTCAGTTCTTTTGGAAAATTGCCTAGGAGGGGAATAGCTGGCTTAAATGGGACCTCTATTCCAAGCTTTTTTTGTGAAATATCCACACTGATTTCCATAGCAGTTGTATCAGTCTGCTCTCCTACCAATAGTGGAAAAGGGTTCCTTTTCCCTAGAGCCCCTCCAGTATTTGTTATTGGTTGATTTTTTGATGATAGGTATTCTTTCTGGCATAAGACAGAATCTCAGCATTGTTTTAATTTAGATCTCTTAAATGACCAATGATGTTGAACATGTTTTCATATATTGTCATTTGTATCTCTTCATTTATGAAGGATATGTCCATCTCAGGTGCCCATTTTTTTTTTTTTCTTGGCTCATCCCTGCCCTGAGGGTGGGGCTGGTGTGGCCTGTGGTGCAGAATGAAACTGTGGTCCCTTGCACCCGCCCAAGCTTGCCTAAGCAGATGCTTTAGACCACTGAGCTATCTCACCAGCAAAAAACCCAATTTATTATTTAAAAATGATTTATAGAAAGTCGAATATGTTCAAGAGAATCTTTCTAACTTTCCGTGAATATGGCACAAAAATGTTTGGCATGTGTAAATGGATGTCCACTAAGCTTTGAACTCCAGGGAATCCTGGCTCCCTAATACTTAAGGAGTTTTCCTTGGGAAAGAAACCCTGGTTCTGAAATCCAGCGAGTGAACCTTCCTCCTAGGTGGCAGACAAGGCACAGGAAAGGACCGAACAATGGGATGTTCTCAGAGTTGCATAAGAAACAGCTCTCATGCACTATTTTTATCTCCTATTAATGAATGTTTTATTGGAAAACGTGAATGTGGTACAATGCTTATCATACAATGATCTGATACAGCTTCTTTCACAGAATGTGGTGGTGAGCTGTGGAGCGAGAGATAAGCTCTCACCATTTTCATTTCTTTGTTGGCTACCACGAACTGTTCAATCACCACCAGCAGCATTTTCTAAGAACTATGCATGACCAGCTTGGCTTAGAGACAGAAGATTTCCAGGGCTGAGTCCCTGCCTTATATTCCTCTTTCTGTATGCACAGCATGTGGGCGATTTTATTCAGGTACTAAGAGCCTATAAATCACCTATCTCTCCAGACCATTACAGCCGACTGTTTACAAAATCTTCACTTGGATGACCCACAACATGCTTAACAGTGAATTCCTCTGCACACCACAGCTATCTCTTCTGGATTCTTGTCTCAGTGATCCCACAGACTGACGGCAAAGGTGATGTGTAAAAATACAGAGTATTGGCAGCATTCTGGACCCCTGCCCTGGGCTGGGAGCAGAGCTGTCTTTGAGCAGCTCTAGCTGGGCCTGCAGACTCACAATGCGAAGACCCAAGGTATAATGTCTCTGCAAGTCCACCATAAAACATCCTTCAATACAACTACATGGCAAAGGCTGGGAAAGAAACAAATGGAAGACACAAAAGAGTAGAATTTGTGGTGGGACAAGTATGCGACTGACATTTACTAGAAAGGAAGGTGAAGTATTTCCTGAAGTGGAATGCAGCTGAAGATGCTGATCATACATAGGTACCTGAAGAAAACTTTGGTCATCCAGGGTTAATTGAAGCACTTCTTAATTCTCAAAAAGCTGGTTGGGAAAAAGATGGCACTTGGGCTGGCCAGATAGCTGAGCAGACTAAAGCACTTGCTTAAGCAAAGTGCAGTGGCTGGGATTTGATCCCAGGGATGCCATGCTAGCCCTGCTCCCAGGGCATACTGAGATGGTGATTGAGACTGAGCATGGTGGCATGTGCCTATAATCCCAGTGCTTGGGAGACTGAAAACAGGAGGATCATTATGAGTCTCATCTGTGTAGGGAGATCCTGTAGACCCTATACTAAATAAATAAAAAAGAAAGAAAATCTGTATTGATGTGAAAACACAAATGCAGCGGTTTTCTTGCAAAGTTCTTTAAAAGAAATATCACTACCAACAACTTCCCTAGCCAAATACTAGACATCTTTATCTTGGTGAGAACAAATCAAAGCAGAAATCAAACACTACTGACAAACCAAGAGGCTCTTCCAGAGGTCTTCATTTGAACAAATAGTCGGTGCTACAGACAGTGGTGGAGACCTGATGCTTCTCATGAGGTGGAAAGGTTCAGACAGGGCTGAGTGGCAACGTAAGTATTCTCCAACCGTGACTGCCTTTTATGACAAGAGATTAACTTAGCATTTTTGTCCAGAAAATGAAGCTCAATAATAATTTGCATCATAGATGGATCATGGTATTTGATTTATTAGTATGAAAAAATAACTGTATCCTAATGGAAATAAAATTGAAGTATTTGTTTTGAAAGTAGTATTGGAGGAGTTATTGGGCTTCGTTTGTTGATTTTGCATCAGTAGCCCTGATTATTTGAGACAATTAAAAGCTTTCTGTATTTGTTTCTTTCATTGGAAAAGAATATTTGATAGTTTGATATGTTTCCTCTGCTTTTCTAAATACTGGGGAAATTGTTTGGCTCTGATTGAGCCAAACTCAATCAGAACTAATTTTAAGCTCACTCACTTAACAGCCAATTTGAGTCTTGTGCATGTGTGTTTAAATAAAATACTTATATAAACTTTTTTGACATTTGCTAAAACAAAAACTACAGGCAATAAATCCATATTTCTGAGATGCTATCATTCTGAACAACCTAAAAAAATAAATCACTTCCAGTTAAATGGAAAATTTTTCTGAAGCCATAATCTTTCAAGTTAAATAAATGACTCTGTGGTTAACTGGACAGTTTAAAATTAGTGGTTTCAAAGTAGCCATGTCTGAATCTACGTCTTTAATCACATAAAAGCAGTTCTCTTGAAAAATTCCTAAAAAGAATTTTATCACTGCCAACCACTTTCCCACCAAACAAACTTGACAAAACCCATCTTTTCCCCCTTCTGCTTTCTTTCTTTAGTTTGCTAAGCAAGAGTTATTAAGGGAACATTTAAAGATTCCTAGTGATCCATTCCTTTATGAAAAGTTGAAAACTGGGTCCTAAAAGTTCATGATCCATGGAATGCCTATGACTGTCACTCATGAGGACCCACTCAGATGGTTAAGAGTTGTTCACAGTGTAGGATCTCCAGATGAAATGTTTGTGTAATCTGAACTGCTGACCTGCAGAGTTTTCTTGACTCCAACTCATTCCTTACATGTAGGCTCAATCTCCATATTTGGGTTACTATTTCAACAGAAGCAAAAAAAAAAAAAAAAAACAAAAAACTTTGCAGTGGTCCAAAATGTTATCCTACTGTATTTTGTTTACTTTATTGTAAATAATAGTGGGCAGAGGTCAATAAGTAGTTTCATATTCCTTAATAAAAATACAGAGTCCTAGCTTTCACTGTGGCCTTTCTGAATAGGAATCTGTCTAGATAGGACCAAGGAACCTGAATTTTTAGGAAGTACCCCCAGGTGATCCCAATTCACCACCAGATTTGGGAAGCACTGCCCTGTGTGGCCAAACGGCACATCACCACCAGGTCACCCAAGTAAAAAACTGAGTGCCATCATACACCAAACACACAAAAGGGGAAACACTCAAGCAGAATTAGAACTGGTGCTACTCATCCAGTTTAGAATACATAGACTGGCCACTGGCATGTCTTGGCTTGTGGTGTCCCCCATGTCGTCTATTTTTTTTTTTTTTTTTTGCTCCAAATTCCTGGTTTAATAAGGACTTATTTATTTTGAGAAAAAAGATCCCAAACATCAGGTGTTCACAAAAAATAATCCACAGTGTCAACTTTAGAAAACAAAGACTATTACACTATTTTTTCTAGAGGATGCATTTGACATGCTCTCATTCACAAAAATACATTGTTACATTTGAGTTTAACAGCCCCACAAAGTACTTGATGTGGGGTGATACACGTAACTCTCTTAAGTCAAAGCTGCTTTCAGATACTACACAAAACGAGACTGCCTTTGTAGTTAGGGAAGCAACTACTGAAATCATATATAAATGGAAA
>PVJA010004124.1:0-90743 GCA_004027025.1 Myocastor coypus | reverse complement strand
ATCCTCCTGCCTCAGCCTCCCGAGTGCTGGGATTACAGGCATGAGCCACCACGTCTGGCTTCTTTCTTTCTTTCTTTCTTTCTTTCTTTCTTTCTTTCTTTCTTTCTTTCTTTCTCTCTCTCTCTCTCTCTCTCTCTTTCATTCTCTTTCTTCTTTTGTTTTTTTTTTGTAGTACTGGGAGACACAACCTTTCCAGAAATGTTTACCCCTCTCTGTGTAATTCTACCCTTTGAACTTTTGTCATTGACCTTTGCTTGCAGTAACACTTGCATGTCGCTTGTTTTGGGGAACCCTATGCTGCAATTTCAGCTTCCTGGAGCTATGCGCTGCCACCAGCAGAAACGTGTTGCTGTTTGTGTTTCCCACTCATAGGTTGAAACATGTCTTCTTAATTAAGTGCTTATCATATATTTTAGTCCTGAATTCTGCATGTTCAGGCACCATAGCTAAGCTAACAGCTTAATTTTTCCTGTTCACATTCGTGCGTAGAAGATTCATTTATATCATACATTTTAGTAACCTTAGCTACTATGTTATTATTTTCCTTCCTCATTAGATAAAAAAACTTTTATTTCTTGCTTACAGTATCCATTTTGTAGTTTCCATGACAGGATAAAATTTCTAGCACCCCTACTGTTGCACTTGAGGACTGTAAGTAAATTATGAAATATAGTGTAGTGCTCAGGTACAACAGTTCCTCTCCTAAGGGTAGTTACTGCAGTATGGACACGGGACCCAAAGCCCAGGTGCGGTGCTAGAGGATGCTGTGATGCTTGACTGTCAAAGAGAGCATGCTAGAAAACTGGGGAATTATTTTTAGACTTTTCTCCTTAATGTTATTGAGTCATTGTTAATCACATTTAAGTAAAACTTCAAAAATTAAAGCCACAGGAGAGAAGGGATAGCTTCATTTTGAGCATGTAGAACTTTACACGCAGGCTTATGAGTCATCCCAGGAAAGACAAGAAAGCTCTAGGAAAATTCTTCTTCTGCTGTTCTGTAACAGTCTAATAGACAAACAATTTTCTGTTTTTTATGGGATTATTGTGGACTGGCCCACAAGTATAGTAATAGCAGAGATCAAAATGAGAAAACAAAACGTTTATGTTCTTGGTAAGTTTGGATCTAAAAATGAGCCTGACAGAAACATAAATTCTATACAACATATAACATATATATGTATATATATATATATATATATATATATATATATATATATATATAACATAACAATATATAACATAATATATAACAATCTGTATGTAGACTATCACAGACAACTAATTAATAGGATAAAATGGTCTAGTTTAAGGCGACACTGCAGCTCTAATGCAGGGAGTATATTTAAATTCGCTAAATGAAAAGTAGAGAAAAATGTTTGGGTATTGAAAATTCTATCTGTGAAAGCATCTACAAGACTGCTCTGGGATTTTATAGAATGTAATCATCCCTGCCAGCCTGTGATGTGATCATAGCAGGGTCTGTGTGGTCTGCGTAAGTCTATGTGTTGGGGGTTGGTTTTTTTCTCTCCTCTTCGTAATGGAAAGTTACTGAGAGAGATGTGAGAGGCCAAAGGCGGTGGACACATGTTTCTCCTGTGCACAAGGAGAAAATGTAAGAGAAAAACTTCCAGTGTGAATCTCCTAATCTCCTGATTAGTGTACATTAAGAAATACAGCATCAAAATGATTGAAGTATGCATCGCTGGACATTGTGTGTCATGGTGGGATGAGAAAATGTATACTAAATAAAAGGTAGGACCAGAACTGGTGCTGGGAATGTTCCAAAGTATGGGGTGAATGGGGAGCGAAAGAGATGTAATGAAGTCGCAGCTGAGACAAGAGCCGAAGTTAAATACGATGTTTACCCGGAGCCAAAGAAGTCTGGACAGTGTTCAAGGTATAGAGGCGATGTCGTAAGGTTCCTAAGGAAGTGTTCTGCGTTCAACGCAAGACAATCACTCATGAGAGCAGGAAGAATAAGTTTACACACGGGAGTGGAAGACTGTGTGGGACAGCAGAGAGTGCAGTAAGGAGCGGCCGAGGGGACAGCTGTAGAAACATCGCGCTAGACGCTTGGTTTTATGGAAACAAGGATAGTTTCAAAAAGCTTCTGCGAGGAGGAGAAGGTTTGCTCAGAGGTTAATGAAGTGTGGCTCAGTCTGTTCTGTGCGGCTGCTGGGTACGCTTACACAGGTTGTTACACAGTAGAAGGCGATTTGGCTCTTGCTTCCAGAGGCTGGGAGGCCCAGGTTCCAGGAGCCGCTTCCGGTGGGGACCTCCCTGCTCATCGTAGCGTGGGGAAAGTGCCGGGTGGCCAGGAAGCACGTGCGCGGGAGGGAACAGGCCCCACCTGTCATCTTAGTTTCTCAGCCTCACAGTCATTCACCCCCATAACGTCACCCAATCAGGGGATGAGCCTGGTGAGCCAATCACCTCCTAAAGGCCTTCCTGACACTGATTTGAGATGGAGCTTTTTAATAAATGTATTCTGGGGAGCACATTCAAAATATAGACCTGGAGTACCTTACGTACTCGATTTGATATTTGTGTACTCAAACTTTAGTGGGTGTCTACTGACAGCAAATAACGCAGCACAAGATAAAGGTGAAAGAAACACAGCAAATGACCTCTCTTTGGTGCCTACTTCTGTTTACCCATCCAGCTAATACACCCAAACTAATATAACTGCGTGGGAAAAGACTCATATTTTGTTAAAAACTGTTATCACCCAGCGCAAGGTCCTGGGTTTGATCTCTTGTTAAAAAAAAAATAGTTTGCCACTATGGAGTCATACAGCATCCATATAGTTTCAATTATTTTCAATCACAATATATCATCTATATAAATATGAAGCCATGAAGTATCTCTATTATTATCATTATTATTATTCTTATTATTATTAGTAGTAGTAGTAGTGTTGCTTGTTTTCTCTGAGGCAGAATCTTGTTGTGTACTCCAGGCTGTCTTCAGGCTCATAGCAATCCTTCTGCGTCAGCCTCCCAAGTGCTGGCTCCATGGACAGGAGCCTCGGGGCCTGACTGCTTTTTTCCTTACTTGTGAACTGTCATATGTAAGCATACTTTGTGCCTTATATATTGATCACCATTTCTATATTCAGATTTTTTAAAATGTATCTTATTGTGACTGCCTCTTTGTTTCCATGTCACTGAACTTTTATTCACAAACCTCCAAGCTCAATCTTTATAAGACGTGTAAGCACTCAGACATGGATTTTGCATGTCTTGTTCCTCAAGGGATCTCATAAACTCTTTGCTTATGGTAATGTGTTCATAGCTTATGTGCATAAAAGCATGCAGATGCAAATATAAAATGTATAGAGGGCTAGCCCAATAGCTTAGCAGATTAAAGCACTTTCAAGCAGGGACAGGAGCCGAGGGTTAGATCCCTGGGGCTTGCCGCACTGGCCATGCCCCTGGGGCATGCTGATACAGCAGTTGAGACTGGGCCTGGTGCACCTGTAATCCCAGCTCTTGGGGGGCTGAAAACAGGCAGATCACTAGGATTCCAATCTAGCAGTGAGGTCCTGAACACCCTGTAGACACTTCCCTAACATAGGAAAAAAAAAAAATGTTCACAAACCTTAGTAACATTTTTAGGTTTTCCTCAAAATACGCTCATCTTTGTCTTCACTTCTAGGTTACTAAAATCAGAACTGGGAAAATGAAGCTCTATATATCCTTAATTAATAAATATGTAGAGTTCAAAAATCATAAGATGAATTGATATTACTAGACATTTCTACCTGAAGATCTTCCAAAAGCTTTAAAGTTCCTAATTAAGTCTCTCCATGTCAGCCAAGTAAAGTAAGCAGCAGAGAGTAACCTCACCGAGGAGCTGTTTCATCCAACTCGGGTTCTCCACAGTAGAATGAGATGGCTATGGGATGGTGCATGCTCACATCCGACTGCATCTTAGCAGTGACAAATGCATGATGCTACCAGAGCCCAGGGAATCTGCCAGGGGAGTTTATACAAAACGTGTTTCAGAATTAGAATTTACATGGCATGCTAGTGTTTATCGCTATCAAGATGCTATAATAATATTAGACGCTTGGTGTTTTAAAGGGCCTCCTGATCATAAATTGGTCAACACATAAAATACTTGTGAAACAGGATCCCAATTTTCCAGCTGAAATCCCTGTATCCCCAGGTGATTGAGTGACCCTCATTGGGTGTTATAATTTCAATACTTCAACGCCCTGCAAGCTTCTCTGTAAGGACGGACATTCTTTGGATTAACTGCTGTATTCCAGGCACTGAAGGGTTTGTACACACCGTCCACGCTTGCATCATATGTGACTCAAGACCCAGGCTCAGTACTAGTATCTTTGGTTGGTGAATACCCCCACAAAGCACATGTCGAAGCCTCATAAACCCGGAGTTTCACTTTACCCCTCTTAATCCTCCGTATTTCCCAGCACAACACTTCGTTTGCATGGTTTCTTACCGCGCACCAGAATGGCCCCCTGGGCCTCACACTCGCAGAGCCCTCAGCTACCAGGTCTTCACACTCAGACTGTGAACCTCAAAAGAGAAACTAAACTGATGTGCGGTCTTAGTAATCAGCAGACTCTTCTTTGACGGGGTTAATGCAAAGTTGACAAATGTATAAAGCCTGAATATTTGTAGGAACCAATTAAAATAAATTTTGCTCACTCGACACTGTTTACACATTTATTTCCTACTTTATTTCCTACTTTATTCCTCCCTGCTTACACCCACAAACCATAGCCTGGGGTTTATCTGGATAATGTGAAGGAGAAAAGAATGGTTATATGCACATCTACCTGTTTCTGAAGCCAGAGAACTAATTTAGTATACCGCTAGTTTTATGGTCTCATCTATGCCCCCAAAAGAGAAGCTGTATGTATTGCCTGTGACGCTCAGCTTCCCAAAATAGAAACTCCACTTTAGGAAGCACTATATTACCATACTTTTACTTAGAATATTGCCACTTATATCTCATTCTTATTGCTTGTACCCTAAAGATAGTTTGCAACTCTGCCTCACATGGAAGCAACCTGCTCTTAGAGTCTCTTCATTCGTGGACAAAGAATAAAGTAGACATTCCTGTTCCCACAGGCCCAACTTAGTCACGCAATCACACCTCACAGTGACAGCCCACTGTGCCACATACCGTTGTCACTGAGCTCATGTTGCTATCCCCTGCGTCCACGGCATGCGGTTTTCTTTCCCATGTGTTCTTACCCTATACCAGGGTGGCCCGCTCTTGCTCACACTCACAGAAACCAAATGGGCAGACCTAGAAGGGCCATGGACATGGGGCAGCAGACAGACAGATGGACAGTAGAGGGCAATGGGAGGACCGACAAGGCTCAGGGAAGCGCACTCAGCAGGAAGTCGGATTTGACAGGAAAAGCCCTGTGTTCTCTTCCTGCTGAGGGTGGAGACCTCATACGCTACATAACCTACACTATTTCTGAAGGCAAGGCTAAGTTCTGGCATGCCTAGATGAAGTCTGAAACTTCTGTCACCTGACTACACGCTAGCCCCTCGACTATGGTCACCAGCATCATCCTAAATAAGTGACTTGCCTGCTCACACCATCTAGTCGCTTACTCTCCATTGCTCATCCTGTTGTCCCTGTCCCCAGTGGAGAATTTTCTCTCTTTCCCAGCTTAACTATATTTAACTTAACATCTGTTGGCCTCTTGCGTAGAAGATAACACTGACCAACTCCGCACTGGGGCCCAAAGTGCTCTATCTAATCCCATGTGAGAAATGCCAGGGCCACGTGATCCTCTATGTCTGGGGTAAACGCTTTTGTAAAGGCCATGGAAACATCAGGTTAAGGAAAGGACTCATGTGCACAAATAAAAGAGAAACAGAAACAGAAACAGTGAGGGAGTGCTAAGTAGTGAAGGGAGGAGAAAAAAATGGCGTCTTAAGTCTACAGTCTCCACAAGGAACACAAAGAAAAAAGGAACACATCGTCTTTCAAACATAACAACAATGAAATTAAATGACAAAGGTAATTATACTGAATAGACAACTGAAACCAATGATGTTCTGTTTATAAGTGGCTTGTTTGAAATAAAATGAGACAAAGTTTGAAACAAAAAGACAAATAATATAGCATGAGAATATGAAGCATATGAAAACAAAGGCGCCCTACTAGCAGGCCGCATAGTCTGCAGCCTAATTATCACTATGAGAAAACAAAGGAACTACTTCATGATTGTAACTGCCATTACGTTAACCTGGGGCTCACAATTACCTGAAAAATGTTAGTGTCACCTCCTCACACAACAGTCTTGAACTACGTCTGCAGCTAGAGCGGACTTCATGTAGCGGACTCAAAGCTGGATACAGCTAGGAGCAGACGTGAAGACTCTAAGTTGCAGGCTTTCGCCATGTTTCCCTGCATCGAGATGGAGCAGACAAGGAAAGTAAGCAGGAAGATCTGGAGACTCGCGGTGCTCCAAACTTAGAGGGGAGCTGGAAAGGAGAGGTGAGGAGCCATGGCCAGCCTCGGCCCTTGCTGGGGGGAGACACACAGTTTCTCCTTAGATGTGCACACACCTAGGTATAACACAAGGGGAAAGTGGGATTCTTCTTCAAGATGCCTCAGCTCATAGATATGTAACCCTACCAGAGAAACTGAATATGGCTCTTGGGCAAGGGTAATATGCAGTGCACAAGTGCTTGAAATACAACCCTTAAGCTTTCTAAATTAATAAATGTAACTTTGAACACATGTCTGGAAAATATATCTATATGAGAGAAAGTACTTCAAAGTTGTAAGAACATGTGTCTATGACATCAGCTATCAGTCATTATTATAAACACGTGGAAATAGGAGGAAGCCAGGTGTCAGCACAGAGGAAGAGTGGGTGGCACTGTGTGTCCTGCCTATATGAGTTCAACCTTTGTTTTGATTTTTATTATAAATCAATGACAAAAGAATGGATTGTTCCATAAACTATGTTGAAGGCGTTGTTATTTCATAAGTATTTTATTTGTACAATTTCTATAAAATCCTATTGTATACAAAGATGCTAATCATAAATTTGGGGTGCGTGAGAAGTGAAATGCTGATGAAGGGAAGAGTCAGAAAGCCGAGGACAGGCAGAGCCCCCTATCCTACAGGGGAAAGGATAGCCCAACACTTGTGGCACACTTACCCATGCGGTCAGTGTAAGGTAATGCTTAGGGAGAATCAGAGAGGAGCTCAAGATCCTGAACAGGAAGTACCTTCAATCCTCAGCAAATCATCCTGCTGTGGTGGTTATAAGGGCAGGAGTGTCGAGAGAAGCAGTGACCTCGTCCTAAATACCTGATGCAGAGATAGATGGCTTCTGTCCCGTCACATAGGACAGGAAGTAGACAGCCACAGCACCTCCAGAGTTGTTAGGTGCCCTGTAGAAATCTCCTGCATGTGCACACTGATCCAGCAGCAGCTTATACAGATGCAACCTGTGTACCAGATTACTTAAATGTATACATTTGTGCAAACTCTCTTAGTCATCCGCTATGTGAGTGAACCCATTTTGGGTGACAGACATAGAAAAGTAAGCAAAAATTAATAAATATCACTCTGCTTACAGAGATCATATTTTAGTGGAAAAGAAAGGAATAGGTTATGGAATTAAAATATAAATTTATAGGGACTAGGGTACAGCGCAGCAGCATAGCATCTCCCCAGCAAGCCTGGGGGCATGAGTTTGATTCCTTATACCATGGATGTGTACAAAAAATAAAGGAGAGAAAGCGGGAAACTGCAACTTTATAAAGGCTGATAAAGGCTGAAAGAGGCTGTACCAAAGTTGACTTCTTCCGTTATTAAGGTTACTGTTACAATATTTATATACATATTGATCACATTTGTCATAGGGAACTTGTTCCTGTACACGATATAACATGACACCTCTTTTTCCTGTTTCCCTCTTTCTCAACAACTCTTCTAATCCTTTCCAAAATTTGTTTGCATTTTATCTTTCTTTTTTTGTTTTTTTTTTTTTTTAAATTCTTTTTAAGTAAAAAATAAAGTCAAAAGAACTAGTCACATAAAATAACGTATCTTGCACAAAACTTCATGTTGTGTAGTAAGGACAACAAAATAAGGAGACTAATGCTTGAGAAATGGCTAAGAATTTAGGATCTGGCTAAAGAGCATGAGGGTCAGGGAGAGGCCGTGGTGGGGACCGTCACAGAGAAGAGGCGGAGCGAGGGGGGCGCTGCCACATCGTCGTCCACCACTGGAAGTAGCTATGCATGTGGACTGTTGCCAACTCAGCGGGCAAGTTCTGAGGGAAGACTATGGAGACAGTCTGAGCTACACGGGGAAAACCAGAAGACGAGCAGAATGGGAGGAGCTGGACTGTCAGAGGGCGGTGCCTGCAGAGAGATTTGTTACAACTTAAGCTCCTTGTAGATGAGAAGGTGAGAGTCATGGGCAGAAGCCCAAGATCATAGCTCCTGAAACTGAATGCTTGCCACGTGGGTTGGGGAGGCGGTGCGCTCAGGGTCAGGAAGCCCCAGGCTCCTGACCAGGTGGGCAGTCAGGATTCTGAGCGACTTCAAAACTCTGTGAGTTCCACTACTTTTGCAGAGCATTTTTTGTAGAAACAGAAATTGGCTTGCAAATATGATCTGCAGCAACTTCTCAGAAGCACAAGCCCATCTCCCACGCGGCTGGAGCTTCCGGCACCACTCGTCACGTTATAGCAGGTTTCGTTTTACAGTGAAGGTGTGAACTCAGTATCAGCTGACCAGGCACATGGAGGGCGGAAGACAGAGAGACGCCTGAGGGTGGGAAGAACCGAAGCCTGATCAACTAAAAGGCTGCTGTGTGAAACAATTCTAAGTCGTAGGCTTACTCAGACAGAAATTAGTAGCCTGCATTCAGGCATCTCAGATTTGTGAAACTTAATATTCACCTAAGTGTAGGGCCAGAGAGGTAGCTCAGGGGCATAAGTGCCTGCCTGGCAAGTGCCAGGTCCTGAGTTCGATCCCCAGTTCTGAAAAAATAAAAATCACCTAAGTGAAGTTTTGAATTAGTTGGAAATATAAGTCTAGGTTCAGCAGAGAGATTAAAACCTTTCATATGTTGTAGAATCAATATTATCCCGCTCATCACACTCCTGTGTCTGTCTGTCTGTCTGTCTGCCTGTCTGTCTGTCTGTCTATCTGTCTAGGTATCTATCTATTTATCTATCTATGCCACAATGTGTAATCAAATCACAAAAATTTGATTCTATTTTAATGTTTTTTAAAACTAGGTGTATTTAATATATATGATAGGTGTTCATTATAGAATTACATCATCTGAATATTATATTTATATTTATGTTATGTGTACTCATATAACTATAAAATTAGTGTATATATATGTATATAAATAGCATAATAGAGATGTTGATAAATGCACACAGGCTTCTAAGAAATGGGAGCCTCTAGCATAGTAAAATATACTCTTAGTTTTGGTAATACCGGCAATAACTTATCTTTTATGAGATAACAGCATTGTAGCTAAAATGTCAATTTGGGAACTAGCTTGTCGGATTTCGGAATTCCGTTCTGCCCCTTCCTGCCTTAGTTCCGTTATGTGATTTTTCCTCTACCTCTGTGTCTTTTATCCTAGCATACTTTTCTTCTCAGTTTCTTTTCTCTACCATAGAAATGGTTGGGCATTGTGTTTTGTTTGTGCAATTCCTGTGTCGAAGTCCTTCCTTCTCCATGTGGATTCTGGAATCCTCGGGAAATAACTAGGCTCCTGTAAAGGCACTGGTGGTGGGGCCTTCCCGGCCCAGTTGCCATAGAGGAGATACCTGCCCTCACGTGTTCCTCGTAAGGACACACGCACAGGTCCAGCCTTCTCTGCTCTCTGTTCCACAGGAGGATGCAGTGAGAGGGCTGCTATGTCCAAGGCACAAAGAGGACTTTCACTGACTCTAACCTTATAGAAGTCCCTGATCTCAGACTCAGACCTTCCAGAAATATGTGAATGCAATTTTATCTTGTTTGAATTATTTAATCTATGGTATGCTTCTTATATCAGCTCGAGTTTCTATGACATAAAAACATAAAGTACTCCTGCCAGGAGCACATTGTTACATTACTGAAACTCTCATCAGAATAAGAAGCATGAGCTAAAACTTCAACTGACCCCAAAACAGAGAAAAATATCTGAGTGACTAGTTTGTCACTGATGGAAAGTGTTTTTCATAATTCTGAAGTTGTTAATATGACAAAAACTATGTATTAGTTTGGCAATGCCGTAGATTTGATACATGCCAGATGAGCACAGTCAAAGAGTTAAGTAAATACTTCATACTGCTGATGGGTGGTGAAGAGATTCAGCTCCAGCCATACAGGAGGCAGCTGGGAAGAGGGCGGGAGCCAAGGGACACTCACGGCTTAGAGTGGCACGGAGCAGAGAGGAAGGAGGGAGGGTTTATGCATGTTCTGGATTGTGGAAGAAAGAATGGCATACTTGAGTGAAACAGGTCCTTTTTCTCCCAGACCCTTTTCAAGGAAGATGCTGCGTTTCACTTCTGACTGTTTCTACTCTAAATGCGTAAGTAACAATAAGCAGAAATGGTACTGTGCCCTGCGATTTTGGTTTCCTCACATAACTTTGCTCCTCTAGAAGTGCAGATCCTAAAGGCATGCGTGAGTGATTCCCACACTGGTGGGACATTAAGGGGATAGAAGCTCAGGGTTAGTTTAGGAGGAGGGGAAAGTTTTGAAACAGACAAGGCTTTAGGAAGCCCGGCAAGATGGTGTTCACATACAGGTACAAACAATTAAACTCATTGCCACAGAGGATATTTCATCTAAATTTGTCAGGGAATTTTCTTAAAATCACACCAAGAGATGAAAATTGAGAACCTTCTATCATAATTCATTGGATGAGTGTACTGTGGGGAACAGTGCCCAGTGGGTACCCAATATGTATTACCTGAAGGAAAAGCCACTGGTGAGAAGAAGAGAGTTTATAGTTTCCCACGGTGTCTCTAATAGTACTTTGAAAGAATTTTTAGGTTGTATAAGTGATTATAAATATTTAGTTAGCCATTTATAGATTCCAGTGTTCAATTGCATAAGAGAAACAAGGGATTCAAAAGGAATTCAGGCATGTGAAGATGCAGCGGAAACAAAACAATGAGAACAGTGCTTCCCTAGACTTCGGCTAATTCCATTTCTCTTCGCGTAATCCAATGAGTTCTCTATCTCTGTTCACAAGCACTTGGCAGAATGGACCCAACTTCGCTAAGAAACTGGAAGTCATGATGCTTTCTGACTTAATTTAAATTTATCTTCTGAAATTTTGATATGTTCCAAATATTTAGGAACTAGGATTTGTAAAAGCAGTTTAGTGAAGAGTTATTTCTGTTTCTTGAACAAAATTAGTATTTTCATTGCACTTACCTCATTATGACTAATTAAATTGGAAAGTATTGTTTTTATTGATATATCATGTTCTGAGTTCCCCATAATCTCAACACTTTCAGCAACTTCGAGTTTATCTTTTGAACTATTCAGTCATGAAAGACTAATTTGGTTACCGTTTTTGCATAAAACATCGTATGATTAATCTTCAACATTAAAATATCAACAATTAAATATTATTTACATCTGAAATATTTTAGCGCTAGAAACATTGTGTTCATTTTATTCTCTCTTATATTACTCAACAAAAGGCCCAAAATATATATCAGACACAGCTCAGAGTTTTCATCTAAGCATTGTGTTTTTTATACTTTTAAAAATATCTACATTTATTTAACATCACCCATATGGCCATGGGTTGCTCTTCTACTTGAAACAAGGCTAATATGATGCTTATACCACAAGGCATAGCTACTATCTGTTCTGCTCAGGTGATGTAAGAATTATATGTTCTCCCTCTCGAGTGCCCTGATGGATACTCAAAATTTTCTTTCCTTTAATACTGTCATTAAAGGTTTATACAGTTTTTCACTTCACAAATCATTCCATGTGAGTTAACTTGATTATACGGAGTTAAACTATAAGACTAACCAGTTGTCAAGTCCAAAGTTCTGGTCACAGTCCAGAGTACTAGAAGACAGTTGAACAGGTGCCGAAAGGAGGGCAGAAGCTCATCCTCTCACTTCAGATTGCAGGTACTCTGCTGAGCCGTGGTGTTTGCTCTGTAGGTAGACACACTTCATGTAGGCGGCATCCTGCAGCAACTTGATACACGTAAGGTGTAATCAGCAAATCAGGCTCCTGAGCACTTGTGTTGCTTTAGCAATTTTTATATTGATTTTATAGTCTTCTCCTGCAATCATTTTGGAATGTATCCTAGATTATCGTAACCAGTGTTTATCCAAGGGCGTTATCACAAACACAGCACTTGTTTCGTGCCTCCTGCTGAGCTTCCTCTGACCCCTCTTTGCTGTCCTTGCAAGTCTCCAGGGCCCATCCCTCCATTCCTTTCTCCCAGGACATCAACTCTGTTCCACACATGAATGAGAACACAGGGTGTTTGTCTTTCTCTGGCTGCCTTACTTCACTTAACACAATGTCTTCCTTCATATCCAGGCTATTGTTATGGCTGAATGGCATGCCGCTGTGCTGCTGTACCAGTTTCCTTTATCCACTGGTGCACATCTGGCTGGATTCCATATTTAACTATGGTGGACAGTGTGGTGACAAATATGAGACGACATTTCTGGTGTAATCATCCCTTTAGGTATATAATCAGTGGCAGAATTGCTGGATCCTGTGGCAGTTTAGTTTTATATTCTTAAGGAATATTCTTACTGTTTTTTATGATAATTATGCGACTTTGCCTTCCTGCCAGTAGTATTCAAGTTTTCTTTTCCCGGCATGCCCAGAAGTATTTGCTATTTTTTTTTTGTTGCCATTTTCAATAATAGCCATTATACCTGGATTGAGACAGCATCTCACTATGACTTAGACTGAATTTCAGTGGTGATTGCAGAGTCAGAACTTATTTACTTCATTGTTGACCATCTATATGTTTTCTGTTGGGGACATGGAAATTTAGCTCGTCAGTGCATCCTAATGGATTGTTTATTATTGTTGTTGCTGTGTGTATGGGTATTGGTGCTTACATTTTTAAAATTAAGCCCTTGTGTACATGGATATTAGTCATTTGTCCGGTGAATAGTCTGGGAATGTTTTCTCTCATTCTCTAGATTTCTGTAATTCTGTTCTTTCCTTTGCTGTGTAAAAATTGTCAGTTTGACATAATTTGTCTATTTTCAGTCTATTATCTATGATTTGGCGTCCTTCTTGAAAAGATCACTGTGAACACCAACGTCTTGAGCTATTTTCTCCATGTTTTTGTGTAGTGAATGGGTTACTTGAGGTTTTGTATTTAGGTCTTTGACTCATGTTGAAGGAACCTCGTTTTATTCTTCTCAGTACAAATATCCAACTTCGTCATCATCGTTATTGAGGTCATACTCCTTTCTCTTTTTGCACTCTGTAAAAATTATTTTGGCTACCTGAAAAATGGTAGCATCATACATATCAGTAATTAGTTTGCTTTGAAGGAAATTAGGAAAGGGACCACATTCACAATAGCTAAAAATAAATATTTAGGAGTAAATCTAAGTTAAGAAGTTTAGGCTTCCTGGAATGAAATTGTTAAAATACTGTTGATAGGAACTATTGTACTCTCAAAAATTGGAAAGATATATGTGCTAATTGATTAGGAAAATTGATTTTGCTAAAATGGCCATAATATTCAAAGTAATCCACAAAGTTAATACAATTCCCATCAAAATACCAGAACTGTCTTTACTGAAATGGAAAAAAGTAATTAAAGTTCACACGGAGCCACAAATCAACCAGGATTATGGAGCAAACTTAGCCTTAAGAAAAGGTGGCAATATCACAATACCTGACTTTAAGATGTGCTGTTAACCCCAAAGTAGCCAAATGGCATGGTGCTGGTAACAGTCAAGCACACACATAATTGTTCAAAATTTAAAAACTGGACTTTGTTTCCTAAATTTTCAACAGCATGAGAATTTTTCTGATACACTCATTCTGATGAATAACTATTATATAAGAACTTCTAGCTGCATGGACTTAACACAAATGCTTAGAAATAAAGAGAGCCTTTAATAAACTAATGAGCACGCAGGAACTGAAAGGAAAAATCGCAATCCAGTAACACCATACACAGCATGCCAGGAGATGGAAACTATTTCCTGTCACTGTGAGGATGGTGGACTTGGAAACTAGTACACTCTTGAGAAAATTGTTCAGTGCCAGGCCAGACTGTGAGAGAGCTAGCTACATTGATGAATTTGCTGTATCTGTAAATTTATCCTCTACTTACTATTCAAAACTACCAAGCTCTTTGTTGATGGGCATGTATTTCTTGGTTTAATGGTTAGCAACCAGAAGCAATTACAACATTCGAAAGTGGAGAAAGAGCAATTTAAATGATCATTTCTGGCTGATGAAGAAATGTGCTTACGCTTGACTTGTAATTAGAGATTTAGGAAGCTCTACGGGAATGTTTACGACTTGACATCTATACATGCGTTGGCAATGCCACATGCCAAACATTTGCAAGTCTGCTATTCGAATGTGGGAGGACTATTAGTACTTCTGTTGTGCTGGCTTTGATTGTAAATAATTATGTCTGTAGAATGTTTCAAAGACAGCACAGTGGGCAGGACTGTAATGCACAGTACAGTTGAGATATAATCTAACTGTCCTCTCTGACTCTCCTACCTCATCGCTCCTCAGCCCTAGCCATGACATCTCTGCATGCTGCAGCCTCCACAAGCCCCTCTGCTATGTTCTGTTCTATCTCCGGGGGGTCCTGGAGACATCAGCGGCCACTGCTTGCTTTGGTTCCTGTAACAGCCCTCTTGCGCTTCCATTTCTTGCCTTTGCGTGGTCAGTCCTAGCCCTTTCCGCTGCGTGCTGTTTCCCTACAAAAGCTCTTTCTGTTCTCCACGGGGTTGGGTTGTGTCTCCTTTCATTCCGAATCTCTCCACTGCGTCTGCTTCTCATTATACGTTTCCTTCAAAACTCACCCAAATGTCTCTCAGTGCTCCTTCCTGGATTCATCCATTTAACTTTCCACACTCTGATTCTGCTTCTAAATTCTCGAGAATGCTAAGGCTCCACATTTTTCTCTCTTATCTTTTTCATGGATCTTCTCTCTTTAGCTGTCTTTTCCATTTGCGTGATGTTAAATTTTATTTCAGTTCCAGTGTTTCCCGTCTTGTCTCAAACCCCAAACTTCCACATAATACACAAGCATCTGAGTATGTTATAGTCACATCTAATTTAGCATGCATGACCTAAAATAAACTCGCTATTTCTGTCCTCTCATTGATATCCCTCCTCTCTCACCCACCTCTGTCAATGACATCATGATTTACCCACGTGCTCATGCCAGAAACCTGGACAGTGTCTCTGCTTTTCATAGCAACTAACCTTCGGTCCACCAGCAAATACTTTCTGTTACTAATTGTATTGATCAGGGTTTTACTTAGAGGAACAGAACAGATATAATATAAGGAATCGATATTAACACAAAATATATAATCTATAAGGACTTATAAGATTGGCTTACAATAGTCAGCCACAGAGTCAGGTGAAGAAGCATGCAGAGGGTGTCTCAGGACTGAAGAATTCAATCCCAAGGTCTGGACTTCACTGCAGTGCTCCGTGTAAGTCTCTATCCGTCAGCTGATGGGTCTGTGATGGAAGACTGAAGTGTCTGTAATGAATGCTGAAGAGTCTGCGATGGATGGCGAAAGATCCAAGCTGGAGGCTAAAGAGTCTGCGCTGCAAGCCAGATGATGAAGTCCAGGCTGAATGTGAAGACTGAAGCTTCTCCAACAAAGTGAAGTCTTGTCTCCTTCAGCCCTTTAAAAAGTCTCTTTGTGCTCAGTCATTTTGACGTGGGCCCATTGTGCCCTAGGGTGGAACCAATCGTAACCCAGGATGGGCCCTTAATCCTGCTGTAGGGAGGAGCCAATCATATCCTAGGCAGGCCCTGGTCAAGCCCCAGGGAGGAACCAATTGTACCCCAGAGTGGGGCTCCCACCAACAGGGAACCCGGTGGCTGAGTCATTCAGCCAAGTTGACACACAGTATCAACCACTACACTAATTTAAAAGTCAATCTCATCATCTCTTAAGACAAAGTTTTAAATGCTTTATCTCAACTGTTGAAATCTTAAAAGATCAACACCTTAACCTCTAAAGTTCAGGCAATCATACTCTCAAGGTAATAAAATTCTGGATATTGAAATCCTGAGTTACCACAGCTTTCCCTGCAGGAGGACTGAACAGCATGTAAGAATGGGGAGCCAGGCAACACATGGGAAGGGCTCAGCAGGCCTATAGTTACATCGTAAGGCAGAACCGCTGTTATTTTAGCTATGTGACCGAGTCTGAGCACATATTCAGAAGAGGTCAGTCACGGTGTTACATTGTCAGTGTTACTTTATACAATTATCTATGATATGTATAGTGAATCTGCCAGATTTTTGGGGATCATATTCCTAGAGCACACTCAAATTGTGATCAAATCTCAGATATGGTCATAAAAATATGTGCAAGTGCTTATTTTATAGTTTATACCCTCCCTGTGCTATGGCTCCAGCAGTTCTGTTGTTTGATTTAATAAGACACCAAAGAAGCCTTAGAAAGCGCAGGACCCTTGTGAGGTCAGGTGGATCTTAGTGATTTAGGAAGGGCAAACCCAAGGACACTGGAAGTTGCTGCACATGGTACAGCAAACTGTTATGGGGCAGGAGCACTGGGGCATCAGCAGGGGACGGGTGCAGGACAGTGACCAATCAGCAGCAAGAGCAGTCGGTCACTGATCAGCTACTCGCAAACCTCCTTCTGAGGAAACAATTGAGGGAGATCTTTGTGCTTTTTTTTTTAATTGAGAGGATTTCCCTGAACAGCTCAGTTGGATTTGAAGGAACAATCTGAGGATGGAGGCTGTCAACCACTTCTGGAAATTGTCCCTCAGGCCTGTTGATCCCCGGTAGTGGAAGTGCCGAGTGCAAGGCTATCAGTTTTTCCCTGTGCTATGGCTGAGGACGGCGTTATGGCTGAACGGAAGGATGGTGCGGCATCGCTGAGCAGGAGCTGGTCGGGAGGACTGCGTGTTATTTTATTTCCCACAATGTCTATGGAGCTCTTTCTATGTGAAGGACGCCTTTTAGACTCTGAAGGCACAACAGGAGACAGGGAAGCCACTCACAAGGGACCAGAAGGTCCCACTGTATTGCTGCTGCCGCAGTAGTTATTATGGCTGCATTCTTGGAATATGTTTGTCTGCCATATTTATTTAATTAAAAGATAACCTGAAATTGCACTGCGGAGTAATAAACCAAGCAGGTGGTATTTGCAACTATATGAATCTGAGCTTTTGAAACACCTTGTGTTAAAAAAAAAACTCCAAACTAAATTGGATACTGAAGCTAATTATAGCTATCAGTCAAACCTGCATCTGAATAAAAATAGATACATTTTATTTATTGTCATTTTCACAAACAAGTGTTGCAACCTCAGATTCCATTTAACTTTAATAGTTGGGCTTTTTTTTTTTTTTTTTTTTGCAGTTACTTATGTGAATTTCTGAGATAAAAATGTTTTCCTAAGGAGGGAGCGTGAGCAAGAGTTTTCGAATACTGTGGCCCTGGTTTAAGGCCTCCTCAGAACCAGTCAGCATACTTCCTCTTAGCAAGCTCTCAATGTCTGCAACATAACAGAAAATGTTCATGTTCCCACGCTCTATGTTTATAAATTAGTACAACAGTAATACCTTCTACAACGAAATGTTATAAAAGTTTGACATCATTTAAGTCCTGATTATGGTACTTAAATGGACTCAATTTGGACCAGGAACCGAGACACTACATCAGCAATAGCAAGCTACTTTGAAATGGTAAACAGGTCTATGTTTTCATAATATAGACAGAAAGCTAAAGTTCAGATGAGTTAATGCTATGCTCTAAACAGAAATGATCAGAAGTGAGTGAGAGCCCTCACTCAGTAGTGTTAGGGTTTATGTCTAGCTGTCACCTCGAAACCTCATGCAATCATGTGGCAGGGACTAATAGAGTTTGAGACTTTATTCATGATCCCCTGGGATTATGTGTTTTAGTACTGATGGGATTATGGGCCTGAGTCCTTCGGGATTATGGGTGTGGCCTAAAATGGATAGGCTAAGGCAGAGAACCTGAATGCAATATAAAGAGAGAGAGAGAGACAGACTAGAGCTGTTGCTCTCTGCTGCCCTGGTTGTTCTGTTGCCTCTGTCATCATATTGTTGTTGTTCTGCAGCCATGAACTGCTGCTCTCTGTCATGTGCCTCTCTGCCTTGGAGCCAGCTGAGTACAGACTGAAACCTCCAGTAACTGTGAACTAAATAAATCTTTCCTTCATTCTAGGTGTCAGGTATTTGTCCCAGCAATGAGTAAAAAGCAACTAAGACAGGTAGTGACTTCATGGAACATAAAAGGTCAGGTTGGAGCCTTGGGTCCCAGCTCCCAGCCCCGCTGTCTTAAGACTTTCGTTTTTCTTTGCAGAGAAGGTTGCTTTTCCCTATGTGGAAGGGATTGGCTCAGCCCCTGTGGGCTGAACTCCAGGCCTAGGAAGGTGTTTATTTATATGTTTCAGCCTTTGCTCCTGTGTACACTATGCCCTTGTATGGCCCTGAATCGAATATATTCTTCCTCTTTTAAATGATTTTTTTCCTTATTTTTCATTTATTTATTTATTTGGGTCTCACCGTGCAGTTCAGACTCCTACAGATCCTCCTGTTAGTCCTGAAGCACTGGGATTATGAGCATGCACTACTGAGGTTCCAGGGCTAGTGTGGCATGTACTACCATGATCAAACTCTACTGTTCACACTTCTAGTCCAACACATACACTGCTAAGCTATCTCCCCAGCCCTCTATTTTCAAAGTGTTTTATCTTCAATAATTGAATATTAACTTATAATGTATGTCCTGTGTAGGTGACAATGGAGAAAAGTAGCTGTAGAAAACTTTTTCACACAGGTAGGCTGGTGCATGCTTGTATTCCCAGAACTGAGGAGGCTGAAGCAGGAAGACTGCTATGAGTTTGAGGGTAGCCTGTATTGTGTAGTGAAAGTCTATCTCAAAAAAAAAAAAATAGCAAAAGAAAAGAGAACAAAAAGAAGGAAAACTACTTATTTTCATTGTTATTGAGGAAATATAAGGAGAAGCATAGACAGATAATTGATTCAGATACTTTGATATCTAGGTCATACAATATAATAATTATTATTACCTATTATCAGTGTTACTAATACCAAATTATTAATGCTTAATAATGAAATTTATGTAATCAGTCATGTTTTGTTTATCTTTAGTTAAAAATGGTGCAAAAGTAAAAATAGTAACTGGGCATGGTTGCGCATCTGTAAGCCTAGTAAGCAAGGAGGCTGAGACAGGAAGATCGCTGTGAGTTTGAGGACAGCCTGAACTACAAAGTAAATAGAAGGCCATCCTAAATTGCACAGTGAAATCCTGTCTCAAAAAGAAAGCACATAAGTAATCAATTAATTGATAAATTAAAGCATACAAGAATAAAATAATCATTATATATATTCAGTTATAGCATTCATTAATTGTCTCTTATATATCATTCTGATTTTCTCTGTCCATTTTTTTTTCCCAATTCTTTTATTGTTTAAATTTAACAATGGTTATATTACATATTTTCATCATCGGATCAGTTTAGATTAATACATATAGGTATATAAGATTGATCAAACAACTAAACATTAACCTTTCTAAATCCACATTACTTTTTTTTTTCCCCCCTTTTTTTCTTTGAAAGTTGTCTCTGTCCATTTATATATTCACAGACACATAACTAAAATTTCGTTGGCTATCCTAAAGACTTAATTATTTGGTACTGTAGGTCTGATGAGCAGTTCTTGTCCATAAAGCCATGAAATTTTTATGAACACATTTTATTGAGGAACGTATCACACTTTATTTGATTAGAGGTGTGTTAGTGTTCCATGCCATTATTTACACTATTCCAATTCTATCAATATTCCAGTCTTCTTGTATATTGTCTTAGGCACTTTTGTACTCATTGCTGGGACACATACCTGACACTCAAAATGAAGGAAGGAAAGGTTCATTAGCTCACAGTTACTGGAGATTTCAGTCCATATTTGGCTGGCCCAAGGCTGGGTGGAACAGGGCAGAGAGCATCCAGTTCATGGCAGTGGAACAGCAATAGCGAGAGAGGCAACTGACCAACCAGGGGAGAGCAGCAGCGTGAGTCTGTCTCTTTCTCTCTCTTTAAATTACATCAGGCTCTCTGCCTTAGCCTATCTGCCTCAGGCCACACCTATAATTCCCAGCAGTACTCAGATCATAGTCTCATCAGTACTAAAACACATAATCCCAGTAGATCATGGATCAAGTCTCAAACTCTAGAAGTCCCTGCCCCATGACTCATGAGGCTTTGGGGGGACAACGAGACATACACCATAATGTATGTATATCTCTATGTCTTTGAATGTATCTTTCTGTGTACATATTTACATTCCTGGCTATTTATTTAGTATAAAGATTGAGAACAGAATTGCTCGGTAGGCAGTAAAAGGGAAAAACTTTGCAATAAAGTCAGTAAATGCTTGCCCAATGTAGCTCAAATAACATAATTGTGTCCCCGAGTTACCATAATTTGCTTTCCCAAGTAAAGTGAGAGAACAGAATTATATATAAATTTAACTGCATATGCAGGTCTCAAAAGATAGGCTTTATGGAATTTGTTGAACAATGCAAATATTAAACCAAGAATTATAGAAAATAAATATTTGAGGCTCAACTTATAAATTCCAAATATATATTGACCGTGTCTGGGTTACTCTTCTCTCATTCCTGGAACAAGTACTGACACCAAAGATGAAGGGAGGAAGGTTTATGTAGCTCACAATTAGTGGAGGTTTCACTCCATACTCAGCTGGCTCCATGGCAGAGCCACACAGGGCACAGAGCAGGCATTCATGGCAGCAGAAAGACGGCAAGCACAAAGTGAGGGCAACACCTCGGGAAGGGTGTGAGCCTCTCACTCCTTCTACATTGCAATGCAAATCACACTCCCCACGGGCTGTCATGTAGCTCTCACACTTACGACCCCGGCATTGGATCAAGAATCTATCACAAACTCCAGATGCCACCGCATGACTGTGTGAGGCTTGGGATAGACAACTAGCCACAAACCATAACATGCTGCCATTGGGACCCCAAAGACTCCTGCACATCCGTTTATGCAGAAGACATTTTAGTCTATCTGTAAGAGTTGTCAAAGTGCTATTTTAGAATTACTGAAAAGTCAAAGTCTCAAATCTCCTCCAAGATCTACTTTCAGCTGTGAGCCCCTATATGGATCAAAAGTTAAACACTTCCAACATTCAATTGCACAAAACAAACATTACCATTCAGAAGGGTACACACATCAGATTACCAAGCATTGGGACCAGCACAAGTCCAAAGTCCAGAAGCGCAAACATTAAATGCCATAGTCCCATGTGGAACATCTAAAGCAATCTGTGGCAAATTGTGGGTTCCATCTGGCTCTGCCTCTATGACATTTCTAGTGGTTGTGGCTTTCATGGCTTCTCTCTCAGGCCTGCTTTGCTCCCTCTTTGCAGTTTTCCTTACATGATCCATGTTCCTGGGTTCTCCAAATTTCTGGACTTTCCACTGAATAGGTGTCTCGCTCTCCACTTCACACCCTGCCCTCTCAGGGGCACACTGCCTGGCCTCCCAGGCCTTCTAAAATCTAGGTGGAAGCCTTCTTAACTTCAGAACTCTTGCATTCTCAATGCGCCTAAAACCATTGCCACATGGAGGATACCAAGTTCTGCTGCCAGCTGGAGCAGCGGCCAGGTTTACTTCTCTCTTGACTACAGGAGTTGAGTGCCTGGATTGCTGAGCACTCTGATGCTGATTCCAGGAAACAAATGCTCTATCCCAGCAGCCATTCTAAGCCTGGAGTAGCTGCTGCCGCCATGCTGGAAAGTGGCCCTCTGTGGCTTACTGCTCAAAGTCATCTCCCTGCCGCCTCCTGTGACACACTCAGGCACTCTCTTCCACTCTCTTACTCCTTCCTGGCAGTGGAAATCTCAGCTCTAACTTTGGAGTCTGCAGATTTATTGGTGCCTCCTTTCAGGCCAAACTGACATTTTAAATCTTCCTGCTGGGCTCTTTGCTCTTGATTCTCAACATAAATCTGACTGAAAGTCCCCCCCCCCAATAGCCATGCCACTGCCTCAACATTGAACTGCCTTGCAGTTTCATCTTCCTGATTAATCAGCCTTCTATGCTTCATCTCTGTCTCAAGCCGAGTCTCTGGACAGAAACAAAATGCAGACCAGTGTGCTGTTGAGCCATAGCACACCGTGTCTAGAGTTCGACAACCAATGCATCCTTTCTAGCATAGAGCTCCCGGGCCCGGTCTTCACAGGTGGGCTTTCTATCAGCCTTCTGGTATTCTGAGCTCTGAGCAGAACCTCCCATATAGAACAGCCAGAACTGTCCCGGCACATCTCTCGTAGGCAGCACCTTCATATCTTTCCTCTCTCTTCCCATAAGGCCTTCCCAAAAGCTCATAAGCCACCTGGTCAAATTTAGCCACAGCAACAACTGCTCTCACAGTATCAAATTCTGTCTCAGTTTCACTTATCTCATTGCTGGGACACATACCTGAGATCAAACATGAAGGTAGGAAAAAATCATTTCACTCCAAGTTAGTGGAGTTTTCAGTTCATACTCAGCTGGCTCCAAGGCAGAGGGCACATGGCAGAGGACAGCTGTTCATGGCAAGAGCAAAGGGAGGGACAGGAGCTCGGGCACCCAGCAAATCTCTCCACCATCCCGTGCCTGCACTGTCATGCAGATTACTCATCCCAGTGCCATGTCATGGCACCCACGTGTAAGCCCAGCATTAGATCCAGAATCAGTCAAAAATTCCAGAGGCTGCCCCACAAGTGCTTGAAGCTTTGGGGGGACAGCAGCTGGACACAAAGCATAACACAAAGTGACTTCAGTGGAAGCATAAATGAGAAGGCGAAACACAACCAATTGATTTTGATAATGCATTACTCATCCTCCATTAAAGAATACTTACCATGTCTCTGAATATAACGTTCTATAACCAAAGAATCATTGGCCATGTTCCACAGCACTTGGAATTAATAATGATTCTCCGAAGTTAATTACTATATTCTAAATGATGATTTATATCCCTCTTCCTAAATTCATATATACAATTCTGAACTCCCCATGAAACTGCATTGGAAATGAATCGTTTTGGAAGATGATTTAGGTGAATGAGATTGCAAGGGTGGGACCCTCACTGGGTGAGGCTTGTATCTTTTCAAATAGGGGGTCAAGGTCAGATGTTGCTGAAGAAAAGCCTCAAGCCACTCCTGGAAGACACCACTAGAGAACCAGGAACAGAGCCTCCCAAGAAACCTAATCTGGTGAAATATTCACCCGACTCTCCAACCTCAGAACTAAGAAGGAAGAAAAAAGTTTAAATCTCTCACTGTACTATTTCATTATAGTTCTAAACAGATACCTTTGTGAACTTAATCTGATACTCTCATTTGTGATAAAATCAATAAAGTTTCAACCTCATAAGGCCCTTTTTCATAACCTAAATAAATTTCGTCAAATAGATATAAGGCATATAAATAAATGCAGGTACACTCACATAACTGCATAGCCTCTACCCCAATTCACAGAATGGAAAATACTTCTCATTTTCACAGGAATGTCCAGGAGGAGAGGTCTGTCATGCGAACTCTGGGGTGTTGTGCCCTTGTCCTCGTGTGGTGACACAAGTGGCCTGTGTGGTCAATTCCTTCTGGGGTCTATCTCCCTTGGACAGCTCCCTCACCCAAGGTCAGGCCTTTGCAATAGCCCCATTTCAGTGAGTCCAACCAGGAGTCCGAGGCCTGCTCCTCTTACCCCTCCTGGGACACCTCAGAGGAGCATTGTAGCTCCAGATCTCTCCACTTGGTTGGCAGAACCTGTAGCTGGCGCCAGCAGCTCGAGGTCTCCCTCTGCCCAGCCCCACCTCCCCCTCTTCCTTCCACAGGTGTTGCCCCCAAGGGCACATCCAAATCAGCTCAGTGCACCTTAAATTCCATCTCCTGCCTCCCTGTGACCTCAACCCCTTGCCTATGGAAGGCGGAAAAGTCTGCATTAGCATTCGCAGGTGCCTACTCAGGTCCGGCCATAGTCTTCCTCATGCTCAGAATGCCCCTGAGAGGGAGTCCAGGCCCTCTTATGCCCAGCCAATTGGCCCACAAATCAGTCAGATGAGGGAACAATAGCATGAAATTTTGTCATTCAAAATGATTCCCTCTCTGGCTATATGAAACATAAGAGAATTTAATGATGAATGTCTTCATTCACAAATTATTTATTATTAACCATAGTAGCAATTAGTAGTATTGAAAAAAGTGGATTGCATTTTAAACTAAATATGAAAATAAAGGGGTGATTAGAGATTTAGTAATTTAAAATTTAAATCACTACCGAGACTTTGTCAAATACTTATGATATCCTTGATACATAATTCCATTTGCTTATGCCTTTGCTGTAATATAATTCTTGTGGCCAGGAGGACTCCGCTTTTCCTTCTTGTGAGACTAATGTGGGACTCACCCCTCCTGTCTGTGTCTAGCAGCTAGTTTACACCAGTCTTCTCTTTGAGAGTGTCGCTCTGGGTAGCCCAGCCTGGCACTGACTCGCAGTGACCTTCCTTATAAATCCTAAGTTTCTGAAAAATTTCCATTAAGTGATTGAGGAAATTGATAAGAATTCTTCTGTTGAGGCCCTGGACATACAGCACAGTGTTTGCCATCTTCAATGGGGAGGGAAAATGACACACAAATTGTGCATGAGTGACACAGAAAATGCGCAAACCCAGGGTGACGCTTTCATGGCAATGCACAGGGATCCTTTGTGGACACGTGGGCTCCCCTTTCCCAGATTTCTCTGTAAGAAGGCTTTTTAGCAGAATTCTCTGGCAGGCCATGCTCTCCGCTTTGCTTCTGCAAGCTGAGTGGCCCCTCCTGCTCCCAGGCCTTCTGCTCAGGGCATGTGTGGCACCTGGAATGCTGTGTGAGAGTGCTCCATGCTGCTGACAGCAACAGTCAGCGACTTCAGCTTATTCTCAGGGTTTCTTTTCTCAAATCAGAGAAGGATGGAAGACCCGTGCATTTTTTTTTCACTTTTGAGATTTCAAGGTTGCACTTTGCTAATTATTATTATTATTAATTATTATTATTATTAATATAAGGATTAGATCATATATTGTAGCTGTGGTTTTCCACTTACATAGGTAGATTTTACTTTTATCAATTTCTGGTAAACTCCACAAGTACATAGACTGTATGTGTGTGCTATTTTGGTACTGTTTTGTCACAAAAGAAGTCACTTAGTACTTTAGTGAACAGATAGAAAACACTCAATAGTGTTTTCTTCGTTTTCTGGACAGCACACAGCCACGGGAAAGCCAACGTCTTTCCTCTTCTGAGCCATATGGTGGATGAACACCGCCAAGATCGTCAATGTACCACCAAACATCATTTCTCAAGCTACCACTTACTGCTTGGCATTTTCCACGAGCGCCTTTCTAAATGGGTACCAGTTGGTATCTGATGGTTTTGATGAGTCATCATGTTATATGAACGCATGACCTGCGATTGGCAGATGAGGCCATGCCGACTCTTGCAGGGGCTTCCTTCATACAAATAGGATTGTGTTATGTGTACATTTAAATTACAAGTGCTCTTTCCCCCACCAGTGCAGAAATAGCTCCGAGGTGCTCACTACGAACGGCATTAATCAGAATGAAAAGTTTAACTTCTTTGGAGATGCTGAGCTGAAATCAGTAGCAGCTGTAGTCACTGCCATGGTCTGTTTCATTAGTCCACAAGATTTAGAAGTTTGCAATTCTAAATCTAAATTTTGCTTACGTAACAGACAAGTAGTACTTGTTAAGCAGTGGGCATTCTGACCGTTCTTCTAGGCCTCGGGGTAATGCGACATTGAGAAACAAATTCCTCCCTTGCCCTGCAGTCTGCTTGCAGAGGCTCTGTTAAGAAGGCAGAGTGGCAGGACAGTGAGCATACTTGCAGAGATCTTTGCGTGTGGGGTTGCTACTTAGTAGACACGCATTAATGGTGGACACATTCCAGAAAGATGTAGATGGGAAGGGCTGGTTTGTCAAGGGAGGGCGTGTGGTGGAGGCGCCACAAACCGGAAGGCCTGGAGGGCAGTAGAGATGGAGAAGAACCAGTGGCTGATCAGAGATGAGGGACGCAGGAGATCGTAGTGCCTTTCCCAACTGCTGCATAAATTTTGAGTTGTTTCCTAAATGCAATGCGAGAATGTCAGAAAAATTTTAGCAAGGAAATCTGATGAGCCCAAACATGTTTGAAAAGGGCTGTGCTCCTCTTAGGGCTGCCGTTTTCCTATAAAGATGCTTTTTCTATGAAGACGATAATCCCGCTTTTTCTATGGTGCCTTTCTTGAAGTATTTCAGAAGTACACATACTGAACAGTTGTCAATACATCGCACCTAAGGTACATAGTCTGACAAGCAACATTTGAATCCCCAATAAAACTTAAAAGCTCTTAGACTTGAGAGCACGAGTCCTTAATTACGTTGGGGATAGGTAAGTAGAGCTCCTTAAGCCTCGAGAGCTCTCCTATAGATTGTGCTGTTTGTTCTCGCGATGCTTCTCTTGACACAGTGGAGATGGAGTCAGACACTCCAGGCACACTTGGCATCTTGACAGAGGTCCTAGACCTGAATAACAACCATAAGTGCTCTGAAAGCGTGGGCCCTGTGGAGCCTGGTGGCTTCGGGCATCCCAGGCCTGGCCCTGATAGTCCTATTTTCCTGCATCCGTGTCCCCAAGGTCGAGTCTCCAGGATAACTGCCAGCTGGGCTGCATAAATTCCCAGCTGAAACAAACGCTCAAAGCCAGACTTAGACAAACGATGCATTAAAAAAAAAAATCAAATTAATCAGTAGTCACAAAGTACAGTCAGAACAGGAGTCTGGTGGCTGGCTTGGCTACTAGTACTGCTGCTGACGCTTTCGATTATCTTACTGTAGAGTACAGGGAACTCAGCCGGGAGTGTGGCAAGCGACGCTCCTATCTGAGGGCTCTTGTGCTAAAATTAAGCAAGCACAGCGTGGAGACGTCTTGGGTGATGCAAATGTATTTCAGAACAAGGAACATCAGTTCTTAACCTTCGCTTCCTGTCATGCATGGTGCGGCCTGCGGATGGAAGCGGGAGCGGCTCACGCGTCCCCAGCGCTGCTGTGGTAGCAGGCTGCGGCTAGACATCGCCGCGATCCAGGCTGAGGATGAGGGAGTTTGCTAGGGGAGCTTCAGGGCACAGCCGGCCATCGATTCTTTCTTTTTTTTTTTGTCTTTTTGAGACAGGGTCTCGCTATGCAGTTGAGGCTGGTCCTGAGCTCACTTTTGTAGCCCAGGCTGGTCTCGAACTCGCACCCATCCTCCTGCCTCAGCCTCCCGAGTGCTGGGATTACAGGCGTGAGCCACCACGCCCGGCTGATTCTCTTTCTATACAAATACGAAACAGTGAATGTTTGCTTCATGAGAAACAAACAATACATACTAAAACGACATTAAAAAATTAAATTCATGAGCGATGCATTTTTTTTTTATAACAGGTGTTCTGGGCATGGTTCCCAGACTGTGAGAGGCAGCTCCTGGGCTGGTGGGATAGCTCTGGGGACGCCACGCCTGCCTTGGCAAGCGCAGGAACAAGTGGTTTGATCCCTGGCGTGGCCTGCCACTCCGGCTCCACCCCTGGGCACGTTGAGCTGGGAACTGAGCCCGGGCGTGGTGACACATGCCTGTAATCCCAGCGCCTGGAAAGTTGAAAATAGGAGGATCCCTAGGAGTCCAAGCTGCTTAGTGAGACCCTGTAACAAACACATAAAATGAAAAAAAAAATATATATGCACAATCATTAAATCATAGATTCTGAGATGACTCTCTGAACAGTCTCTCCACCACCGCGCTTTGGCGGTAGGGGCTTCCGGTTAGCAAGCGCTATTTAGCGCCAACAGCGGGAGCCCACGGATAGAAACGAATGCGCACAGAGAGGAGAAGGCGAGGGGAGGCTTGGCAGCCCGAGGAAGGCACCTGCTGCCCTCTCCCTACTGCACGTGCGCACGTCACAGACCCTCACCTGGGTGAGAGCAGGGCGACAGATTTGCCAGGCTCTGGGAAGTGGTGGCAGCCTTCAAATGCTCCGCTGCCGCTGTTACAGAGCTTCAACTTGTTCTTGAGCTGAGGCGATGAGATGGACGGTGACTAAGGAACTTCCCAAGATCTCACAGCAATCGAAAGGTAGTCTGGGAACCGGTGCTCTCGGTCAGCAAGCGGAGCTCCTTCTCAGGCCGCTCGTTCTCAAATCGGTGTAAGTGGGGGTCTTACAGGAGTCGTCCCTTTGCACTTTCTGATGAGCTACTGAGACTCACAGCATTGTCACCACTGTCTTATAGTGTGGAGAGAGGTTTCATAAATTAAAATACTTTCCCAAATTTGGATGCCTAAGAACGAGCGATGCCGTGATTTGAGGACAGGTGGCACCACCCCTAGCATGGTATTTTATTGGTCACACACTTGATTATCACTATTTATATTATGCAACCTGGATATTCTTATCATGTGTTTTACTTTTAAATTCCATATTTATGAATAGCTCAAGCTTTAGAAACTGGACAATTTTTCTAATTTTTATTATACCATGTAAAACCCTAAAAAAATAAGTACATCCTTGCCCTGAACAGAGTTGATACCATCTGCTACAGAACCTACTGAAATGGTAGCACAAGGTCTTAGCATAGGAAACTGGGGCCAAAAGCAACAGCTAATTAAGGAAACTGGACATACTTTTGCAGGAAAAAATACATTTGTAGGATATAAAACTTCTTTCAAATGTGTGAAGCTTAATGTTAGGGGACAACCTAGACTTAGTCTGTGTTAAGATAGGGCAGAGGTAAAAGTAATGGCTAAGTCATTCAAGTGGCTGGATTTCTCCCCCAAAAAGTAAAACCCAATATAAAGTTTTGGCTTTTCTGGAAACGTGATTGATTCCGAAAGGGAAAATCTGTTTCCTATGCTGAAAATATTAAAGAAGAAGCCAGCTAGTCAGTGACTACAAATATTTCAGAATAATCTCCCATGAAGAAAAAATAGCGGTGGCATGCGTGGTCATTTGTAGTTTAGAAGATCATTTGATATCATAAGAACACAAAATAGAAGTGCCTGTCCAGTGGACATAGCAGGACTGTCAGTCAACTTCTGTTCATGATGAAGAGAGCTGTAGCGCCATGGGAGCATCACGGGCCACCACAGAGATTCTGCCAAAGAGGGATAAGGATAACAGCCTGCAGGCAGGCAGCACCAAAACTCACCCTTTGGGTTGGTCCAGAAGGCAGGTCAAACACCGACAAAGAGGCTGCCCTGTGCCTGCATGACAGCTTGAGCCTCAAGGAACAAAGGGCCATGCTGGTCAGAAAGGGGCTGCCTTGACTCCGAAGCTGCTTATCTCTGAAGGGGTAAAATTTCTTCTATCTCTCCACAGAAACAGTAATGAGTCTTCATAAGATATACTTGTGATACAGCAGTTTGGCAGATCCTAAAGGATAGTGTGTCTCTCCTATGTTTGTTGTGTATTTGTGGCCCTTTCGAGTTCAGATGTACTTTACCACATAGAATAACTTTTACCTCTAGCTCTGTGGCCTGGAAACTTGTTGACATTTCTAGCTTTGCCAGGGTTTCCAAGCAAAGAGGGTTGGATAATTGCTTAATGCTTAGGGTCTCTTATAACAGAGATGATATTTCCTTGGCATTTGGTCCTGCAGGAGCATTTAGAAACAAGCATATTAGCCAGCATTTTACCTGCTGCCTTGCCAAGTCCTCTGCTAAGTAGGTGAACTGTGATATTTCATTCAATCTTTAAAACAAGATTAAATCTCTTGTTTTACCCTCAGTCTGTTGGAAGTAAGTCTTGGACAGGAATTCAATGCCCAGCATGAGGTGGGGGGGGGGAGAGAGAGAGAGAGAGAGAGAGAGAGAGAGAGAGAGAGCGCACACTGCAGTGAATATTTGTGTGCTAAGCCCAGTGAGTAAGTAACTTCGAAAACAAGATGACACAGAGCATCCCTGAGACGGTCAGAACAATCCACAGTTTCTGCCTCTTCCTTGAACTGATAGCCAAGGCAAGTCGAGCTGTGTGCTGGAGTGGATTGAGGCTAATGCATGCCTTCTTGCACTTGGAAAACATTGTTTGCGGAAGTACATAGATCTTTCACAAATGGCAGCAAGAGACAGACAGATTAGGGAGAGGGGGAGAGAAGAGGATCGAAAAGGAATTAAGGCATGGCCCTGCTGTACTGCACACGCTAACACTGCACAGGGAATGGAACCTTTAGGTACTGCAAACACGTATTAGCAACAATAAGATTCGGAAAAATAAAGGGATAAAGGATGTCACATGGGCTACCTTAGTGGAGTGTAAGAGCTGGAAGTTCATTGTAGCATCCACTATAAAGTAAATGAGGTTTGCCTATAGCTAGATGCAACAGATGAGCAATGCGATATTAAAGCCAGCTTATGGCGGCCGTGGCCTAGACACTGCACAGGGGGACTAGACGCCATTCGTGACAGAGAGACACAAAGTTTATGACTGCAGAGTAAAGTTGCCCAGCAAACTTCAGCAGTCTAACTTACATTTGAATTTCAGATAAATATGAATAGCTATTGTATGTATATTCCAAATATTTCATGACATTTTTTCACTAGGAAAATGCTTTTAATTCAGTGCAAGCTTCTTTCACTACCTTGCATTTTTACTTGTTAAATCTAGCAATCTAGTTTGGGAGCCCCTGTGCTTGGTATTGTCAGCCCGCCTTTTTAGAACTTGGCAGGGTTGCTGTCAGGGAGCTCACCAGTCACTTTGTCACCCAGCAAGGTTTTACTGGGGGCCTGCTGGGTCAGAGAGTAGACAAGTTCGGCGTGGATATGCTGACACTTTTTAGATGATCACAATGCAATAAGTAAAGTTTTAGGGAATCAAATCATTAAAACAATGAATGAAAACAGCTAAATGATGAAATACATAAAACCAGTAAACAGTGACTACATAGAAAGTTCTGCTGTCTGTGCAGGCTCTAGGTTGGTGCTATGTTCTCAGAACACACTTGCTCATTAACTTTAGCAAGTGACATCCATGCTATCTCCAGAAGAACTGGGAGGCAGCCTGCCAAGGTAAAGAACTTCTCTCTAGTGTGTGGCTGACAAGTGGCAGAGGGGGGACCGAGCCCTCCCTCTGCTTAATGCTGCAGGTGAGCTCAGCCTCATTCATGCCCATCAGTATGACACTGAGGGAGGTAGACCTGGTCCTGGAAAACTTGACTTTCCAGGGATGTAGCTCAGTAAGGTAGCACCTATGTGACGAATGCATTGGTCCTGAATTTGGGTCCTGGTACCACACAGAAAAATAGAAAGAAAGAAAGAAAGAAAGAAAGAAAGAAAGAAAGAAAGAAAGAAAGAGGAAAGGAAGGAAGAAAGGAAGGAAGGATGGGATAGAAGGAAGGAGGAAGGGAGGGAGGGAGGGAGGAAGGAAGGAAGGAAGGAAGGAACCCCACTGGAGAAGAGACTTGAACATGCAGTGGTATGAGGTGGAGGTGGCTAGAGAGCTAGATGAGAAGAAAAAAGCCCTGATGAAAGAGAGTAGCGAGATCTTTCTTTAGGGAACATCTTGCCAGCAAGTCAGGGAAAGGATAGAACAAGGCGGGACATGGAATGAGTGATGGAGAGGAAACCAGACAGTGCTAGGTATGGCACGCAATGCTTAGGGAGCACACCCAGCGATGCCATCTTGGACGGTTACAGGGAATCTGTGTTTGGAGAGAACCACAAAAAGCATCCCTTTAATTTCAACAGTATCATACAATCAAATGCTTTAGAATGTTGACGGGTCTATGCTAAAGTGAAGATAATAGTAAATAAAGAACATAGTGACCACCAGAATAATGTGCGAGGACTCGTTAGGGGGCAGAAACCTGTCCAAAGATGTTAGGAGTAAAATGTAGTTGAGCTTCTCACAGCAGCTCTCTGCATCAGGCCCAATTCTAACTCACTCACGAGTCCAGAAGCTGAGAGCAGTGAGTTTACAGAACCTGTCCAAGAGCAGCAGGTATGGCAGTGTGTGTTGGAGCGACAAGACACATTTCTAGGTTCTCCAAACGCTTTCTTTCCAGCCCAATCTATGGTCATGCAAAAGGAAAATTTAAAGTACCACAAGGAATACAAGGAGTGGTCAGAATATACAGTAGGACCAGCAAGATAGCTCAGTGGACTAAAACAACATGCTCGGGCAAGCTTACGCAAGTGCACGGTCTGTGGTTCAATTCCCCACACCCTGCCAGCCCTGCCCCCAGGGTGGGCCGAGCGGGCCTGAGTCTGGGGTGGTGGTGCATGCCTGTAATCTCAGCACTGGGAAGACAAAGCAGAAGGATCACTGCAGGTGTGAGCTGAGTACCAAATACTTTTTTTTTTTTTTTTTTAAAAAGGTGAATGTTTCTTTTTCTTAATTTTATTAATTTTAATAAGAATGAAATAACAAAGAGACAGTTTCAAAACACGTTAGCAGGACAGCCACAATAATTAATACAGTGCATATTGTTGTCTTCAAAGTAGCTATTCAGAGTATAAGATGCAGACATGCTAACTTTTCTAAACACTATTAATACAAATATTTCTTCTCATTGCACTAAGAGAAAGTAGTTGTATGCATAGTCCCACATTCCATAATAGTAGCGGGTTATCAGCAGAACTGGCAATGTCAGAAGCTGTTGACTTGAGCCTTTTACAACTCAGTGTATTGATCTGGCTTTACTTTTTCGGCCTCATGGTTAAACTTTTCTGCTGGGTGGTTAAGGCCAAGATAAAGCAAGACCTCTATAACAAAACATGTAACTTTGGTTTCGGACAAGGTCAGTCAAATCCCCTCAGGATTTACCTTGAAACCGTGTACAGTGTTTCGTAGAACTTTTGTCAGCCATCTGAGTGAGTCCCGGCCATTGCTTGACCACAAGGTAAATGTTTCAATTAAAAGTTTTGTCACTGTTAAAAGACATAGTGCTGCATTTTTTTTCCCCCCAGCATAGTCTCCTCCCTTTTGAACACATTTATCCTATATTACTGCAACTGTCTGGGGGAAATCTGAAATCGTGTTTTGTGAATATCTCTATGAGATGCAAAAAGAGGAGAGTGCCACTGCTGTACAGCATTCAGGTGTTTCCTCATGTTACTCACCAGTGTGGCCTTCGCCAGAGTGGCTCTGCCATAAAGATAAAAGGATTATGAAAAGAGAGAAGCCATGAGTCTGGGCAGGACCCCGAAGCAGCCACAGCAGTGTCACTGATGATACTCATAGAAGTGCCTCCTGAGCTGCTTCAGAAAGTGCCTGGCATGCTGGGATGGGTGTGTCCTACATGAGAGGGAGTATGCTGACCAGAAAGAATGGCAGTGCGTCTCTTCCAGTAATAGTTTCTGAACAGCTTTACACATTCCCGTAATTATTTATATCACCTCCTTTGCTCCAATCCTAGGAAACAAATAACTCGTTATGCACGGAACACACACACACACACACACACACACACACACACACACACATATATAATTTTTTTAAATTGAGTGCTGGCTTAGGGAAAGGGGGCCCAATGGAAAACCTGCCACCAGAATAACTTGTCTGCAGAAGTTTTCAAATGTAAAGGCCTTAGGTGATGAGAGGTCGAATAAGCAGCTGTCAGGAGAGTCTGGGGGAACTCACAGCATGGGGAGTCTGTACGGCAGCTCATGGGAGGCGGGTGTGACAAGAACACCAGATGTCCACCAGGAATCTGAGGTGCTCAACCACAAATCTCACACCCAAAATTGTGCCCGACTAGGACCTCAGTGTGGAGGTGGATCTTAAAAGATATAAAAAGGGCAAGGAGAAAAATTCAAGGTTACGGAAAGGAAGACCTAATGTTCTAACTGATTGACCTTGCATGCCTACATCTGGTAGTGAGAGCCGCAAAGTTGATGATAGTAACGTGTAATGTCACAGCCATTCTCAATGTCTTCTTCCTGTTTTGAAATTCTGTACCACTTTTTTTGTCTTCTGGTGCCTTGTTTTTGTTATTGTTATTGTTATTTGTTTTGGTGTTTTTCTCTCTTTAAAATAAAAGAAAGAAGATGCATCATAACAATTAGGAAAAGTAAAATTTACAGGTTGAATATACATCAAGTCTTTGGTTCACATAATAAGTATCACAATAAATGGCCTTGCTGTTCCCAATTTATAGATATAGGCTGAAACATAGGGCAAATGTATATAATGCAGCAATGGAAGTCACAGAATTAATAAGCTATAAACTTAAAACATTTAAATTTTCCTTTTTCATACTGCAAAAATGTTGCTACCTTCCATTCCCTTTGTATTCCGTAAATATTTAATCATTTCCTATATAAGCACCTGTATTTTTTAATTAACAAAGCAGTGATAACTCCTGACCTTGAAGTCCCACCAGACCAGATCTATGGTCCTTCTTATACCTGGTCTCTATCACTTTGCTTTTCCCCCTAAGTTTGTAAATACCTGCTTCATCTAGTGCAAGTCGAGTTGATGGAAAGTAAAAGCGCCTTGAAAAGTTCCAGTTTGCCACATCCACCATGGAGAACGAAGGGGAAAGTGGTGAAATTGTGCATAACATCAATCGTATATATTTTAAAAATTCTAAGCTAGAAAGCAAGTCGATAACTTGTCTGAAGAGTTCTACTAGAAAAAAAATGTCTCTGCTGAACTGAAAGCACGGGTTAGGGGCTGGAAGTCTCCAAGGAAGCATGACGTTTGGATGATGCCATTAGAGTACATGCTGCAGAGTGTGGGAACAGAATAAGGTACATGCTACCAGGACGGCTGCACAGTACTCAGGGTCAAACGCCATCGTGTCCTCTCCTCCAGGCACCGGCACATGTGAGTGATATTTGCAGATCTTATCACTATGAGTGGGCAGATCATCAAGTTTTTCCTCCTTCAAAGTAGGAAACTGATGTAAACCCAACTTCATAATGGATTGCTAAAGAGCAGGAACTTCCTTGACCTGGGCCTTTGGAAAACCCAAGCAGTTTTACAAATTCAGCCCCAAAGAGGAAGGCTCCACCAGAAAGGGAAAGCTTTTAATATTCAAACTATCTCTGAGTCCCCAGTTTTCCTGAGTGCCCAGGCCTGTGCAGCCTTATCACCCTCTCCACACTCTGACCTCCTCTCTCCCAGCTCCTTGCCTCACTAGACTGCAAACTTAAATGAATTATGCTTGGAAAAATAAACGTTTCTGAAGAGAAGTACTATGCATCTGCAAGTGGAGTGTACGGGAGTTCTGACTCCATTTACAGTGGGTGGGATGGGGGAGTAGCGCAGAGAATAGTTAGAGCAGTGAATTGATTAATATTTCCTGGTATGCTGAGGGAAAAATCATATAATCCTTACTGAGGAGTGGGAATAGTGACATTCTACTTCTGTGTGTGTGTGTGTGTGTGTGTGTGTGTGTGCATGCACACACATGTGCACATGTGAGAGAGCAAACCCATGCACTGATGTACAGAATGTGCATTTTTAAGGCCTTCAGGAGAGTTTAATGACTTGCCAAATATGGAGATCTATGAGAAAGGAAGGGATTCACAGTGATCCAAATAAGCTTGGGTGATGTCTGCAGTGGACCAGAAGATGTGGAATGGGAGATGTCTAAAGGAGGGAAATTGTACCAGGAAAGTTGGCTTAGAAAAAGAACCTGTTCACACTGGCGTGCTGCCTTATCACAGAGAAGAATAACTTGAGCTGAAGAGCCGTGAGACCATAATGTTAAGTGAAATAAATTAGAGACCCATGATCTTAAATATCTTGTGGATCCTCTTCTTATATGAAAAGAACAAGATACCTTATATTTTCAGAAGGAAAGAGACAGATCACTCTCAAATGGTAAAGTGATCAAGAGACAGAGCGATGCGGAAGGGAAGGAGAGATGGCTTAGTGTACGCATTTGCCTTTGCTGTTTTTCTCGCGGCTGAGGGAAAGCTGCCACCACCGACAAGCTAAGGGAGGAAGGGTTTATTTAGCTCAAGGCTTGCAGAGGTTCAGTCCATAATCAGCTGGCTCCACGGAAGGCAGCCTGGCATGGAGGCTTCAGAGAGGAGAGAGAGCTGATGGCGGGCAGAAGGCCGCAGTGCAGCGAGAGTCAGCCGCGTCTCCTTCCTTCCCTGTGTCTTATCCAGGCCACTTGGGGTAGCTGGCCCGCACACCCCTAGCCCTAGGGCCCCGGATCCCAACACTGTGCGACGAAATCAGCTGCGGCACCACACAGTGCGGGTCCCAGCGACTCCACGACAGCCCCGCCTACGACAGCATGAGGCTCTGGGGGCCCCCCTGGACACAGCCGCAGCAGCGATGCGCACGTGCTGCCCCAGGAGAACCACAGCCACCGCGGGATGGAGAGCACGCACAAGGAAATACAGGAAGTGAGAAAGAATCGCCAGCTTTAATTTGATGCAAACCATGCGTGTTAGGATGGGGTCTTCACACGTTGGCTTCACATCGCAAGTCATCCTTTTTACAAAAGTCATTTTAATTTCCACATGCCAGGATTAGTTAAGTATTTACCGAATCCATAGAATATAGATGTATACTTAGACAACTATGAATAAATCTACAAATATATTAGATAGATGTTTATATACATATATATGTACATATATGTATCTAATATATGTTATCTATATATTATATAGTGAGTGAACAAGTGTGGGAGTCGAGGCCCCAACCCCACCCCCCGAGGCTGTCCGCTGTTTTGCCAGAGTCAATGGTGGCAGCAAGACGCTTCTCCAAAGTCCTTCCGGAGTTCAACTCCTAGCCCCCTCATCTCTAGCAGGACCCCAGGTGCACATGAAGGTGCGCGGTAGTTTCTACTGCCAGCTGCTTGCTAAAGGGAATATGCTTAGCTACCATGTCAGGTCCTAGACCGGTGTGCTCTCCTGTAGGGACTGTTTGCCTTTGAAACTGCAGGGAGGAGATAGCTTTTTCGCCTCGGCTCGAGAACATGAGCTTAACATTGTCTGAAGATGAGATTCAGCCCCTAGAGGAGGCGCAGAGCATCTAATGAGCTTGGGAACAAATCAGAAAATCAGCAGGCAGCGGGCTTCAGCATCCACGCACACCATTGTTTCACAGAAAACCTATTTTGTATGTGTGACCGAGTGAACTGTTGTCTGTGTCCTAAACCAGATATGTGTCTTCCATAGGTAGAGACATCTAACCACAGTATGCATTATAAAAGGCATGCGATGGCTGCTTGGCATGCATCCTATTTAAATATTCATTACTGCACTACCATCAGGCATGCACCTGTATCAGCCTCATCTCCGACATGCGCTTTCCTTCTTGCACTGAAAGGCAGAGCAATTTAAACTTATGCAGACACACACACACGCACACACACACACACACACACACACACACACACGCACACACACACACACACACACCAAAAGTATACTTATATCTACTGAAACTGTGACTGCCCAAAGGCTATGCTTAATGCCTACTTCTAGGATCTCAGATTGAACTGATTTAAGAGCTTCTAGCTCATCTTTCCAACACTTACTTTCTTAGTATAGCACACATTAAATGTAGCATTGACAGGCGTCACTGCTGTTCCCATGCATGTGGGCGTGGCGGTTATGTGTACCTTCCCTTCTGGCCCTGCCATCTTTCTGCCTCCCACATCCTGTATTTGCTGTTAGCACCTCTACTACAGTCAGGATATCTTCCTTTCTTCATTTTCTACGTACGGGAGAGCATGGATACCTGTCTTTCTTTGGCTTCTGCCCCTGAACAGGCTGATTTTTATTTCCATTCATTTCCCTGGAAATGCCATAATTTCATTCAGGTTTAGATTTAGATGGTCAGATAGACTCCAAGGTAGGTCTCACTGGCCTTAACTTGATGGGTTGCAGGCATACCACGTTTTTTTTCTTGTGTTTCTGAGTCATTTTCATTTCTTCTGAAAAGAGTCTCTTCTGATCATTTGTCGGTTTTTCTTAGATTGTTTGTTCTTCTGGTAAGATCTTGGAGTTCTTCGTGTTCTAGTTAGTAATCCTCTACCAGATAAATAGCCAACAGAGGCTTTCTCTCAGTGGCAATTGGTCGGCCAACTCTGGATTAGTTCCTTCACCACGCCCAGTGGCGTCAGTTGGCTATAATCCTGTGCAGTGATTGACATATTGGGTCAACCTGAGAGTTGAGGAGTTTAGAGCCTGGAGGGCAGGGTCCTCACTTGTCCTGGTGGAGGAGCAGGCCCCTGAGATGGTGTGGGATGGTAGCCAGAGTATGATGGAGGGCAGGAACAGAGGCTCACTTCTCACCCTGTGCGCTTGCTGCTCTTGTGTTCTGCCGCCTGGAGCCCCGGCCCCTGAGGCATATTGCCCTCCTTTGGAGTCAGCTGACTGGGGACTGAAAGCCCCACAAGCTATAAGGTGAGCCAACCTTGCCTTCCTTGATTTTGGGTGTCAGGCATTTTGTCTTAGCAGTGAGAGAAAAGTGACCCATGAATCCTGTGTGCTAATTCTTGATTTTCTGGGCTCTTAGAATCCTAATTAAGTAAATTTGCTTATGACAATATTTTTAAGGGCTTCCACACTTAAAGTGGATGCAAGTTTCTTCTAGAAAGCTTCTAAATTTTCTTCTAGAAGATTCTAAGTTTTGCATTTCACATTACAATCTTTGACACATTTTGATTTCATTTATTCACAAGTTGAGAAAGAAAGTCTTCATTTCAAAGTTTTACATATAAATGTTCAGTTTTTCCAGCACCCTTTGCTGGAGAGGCAATTACTTCAGTATGTTTTGTATGCTTTTTTAATAATCATTTGACTGCAGATTATGGCTCTGCTCTTGGGTTCTTACTGTATTTCACTGGTTTACAAGTCTGTTTCTATGACTGTAGCATTTTTTAAGATTAGGCATTTTCATGCCTCCAGCATTGTTCTTTCTGTTGAGAATGGCCTTGGCTCTTCACTCTCTTTATTTTTCTGTCAGTTTATTTTGTAGTTTTTTCTAGGGTTTTTCCTACTTCTTTGAGAAGTGTCACCTTTATTTGAATGGAAATTGCACTGAATCTGCAGATGATTTGGAAAGTACAAGGGTTGATTAAAAAAATAATGTTTAGGGGCTGGGGAGATAGCCTGACAGTCTAAGCACCTGCCTCTCACGTGCAAGGACTGGGGTTCAAGTCCCAGTACCACAAGCCTTGCTGGGTCTGCACATTACAGGCCAGTGTAACTGGGCATGGTGGCACACACCTGTAACCCAGTGCTGGGGAGGCTGAGTCAGGAAGATCACTACGGAGGGTCTGAGTCACATAGTGAGATCCTGTTCCAAATAAATAAAAGAGAAGATAAGAATAATGTTTAAACTTTTGAAAATTTCCTGCAAAAGGAATCACATTTCCATGAAGTCCCTTCACAGCTCTGCTCTCTTGTCCTCACATTCTTGTTACTTCTGAAATAATTCTGAAAATCCTCTTCCGTGAATAGGAATCTCTTCATGATATAAAAAATACCCAAGGGCATTCTGAACAAAAATGAGCAATATTTGCTGAATGCCATCTACCGGAAAGGCAAGCCCACAAATTCAATGAAATCAAAGCAAGACAGAGCATTAGGATACATTGTCATCTACCCTATTCATTGGAGTTGACACTGTATGAACTTTGGCTTCTCCCCAATGCTAAAATGACTATGAAAATTAAAAGGGTATGCATGAATTCAGGACACTGGGACACCAAGGAAACCACAACAGCAAAACTGGAGGTGTTCACGAGAGGACTTCTGTCCCCACACTGGAAAATGGCAGAAATAATGGCACACACATGTGTCCAGTGCAGTCAAAGGGGGGTGGCATTTGGAGGAAAATTAAGGACAATGTGTCTTTCATTGTAACTTCTTAAAATTTAAGCATGGGACATTTTTTATTGCTTGTATAGACAAGTTCACATGGTTAATTATTATTTTTTTTTTTTTGTCTTTTTCAGACAGGGTCTCTCTATGCAGTTGAGGCTGGCCTTGAGCTCACTTTTGTAGCCCAGGCTGGTCTCGAACTCGCACTGATCCTCCTGCCTCAGCCTCCCCAGTGCTGGGATTACAGGCGTGCGCCACCATACCTGGCGCACATGGTTAATTATTAGAATCCAAGAACGCGAGAAGTCAGCACAGTATCTTCTTCACTGTCTTTCTTCTCTGCTTTGTAATTTTCACTCTGGAGGCCATCCATCGCCTTATGCGGTCTGGTGTCAGTGTTTTGTTTTCCTTTGTGAGATTGTTTCAAATCCAGTGTAATTGTTTTGTTTTTCAGAAGCCATGTTACTGCATGATGAAAAGCTATTGTCTTTTGTATGTTGATTTTGTGTTCTGGAACAGTTATAGTTGGGCACCAGGGTAAGGGGCTTTGTTGCATGTCTGAGGTCTTCTAAATGTAGAAACAGGTCGTTTGTGAACAGAGAGAATTTAGCTTCCAGCTGCCTTGCTTGTGGCCCTTGCGTTCCTTTCCTTTCCCTCATTGGCTAGCATTTCAAGTGCTACACTGACTGGCAGGGGTGAGCATAGGCAGCCTTCTGCGTCTCCTGGTTTTGGTGGACCTGCTTCCAGTATTTCCACTTCCATAAGACATTGACTGTGAAGTTGTGCTACTTATTGTTGCTAAATAATATTATAATATTTCTATGCATGATTCATTCGAAGCATTTATTATGAAAGAACTTTTTATGAAGTTACTTAGATAATCATGTGGTTATTATCTTTAACTTTATTAATGTGCTCCATGACGTTTATAGATCTGCATATGTTCAACTGTCCTCATATCCCTATCAGGATACTAACTTGCTTATGATGTCTGGAATCTTTTAAACATGTTCATCAACTCAATTTCCAAGCTTGTAATGGATATTTCCATCTATATTCATGAGAATTATTGATATATATGATTTTTTCTTTCTGTTAGATGTTTATCAGATTTATTTCTTTTTTTAAACCTGGGCCATTTTACTGTTTTTACAATTTAATAAATAGGTTTCTTGATGAATGTAGTCATGAGAGTCATGCAGCAGTAGTCAAGTTATGGTCTTCTGGATTGGTCTGCTGTCTTTAGTAAGTGTAAGAAGCTATTGTATGAAACATCCGCCAGGCTAGTAAGGCTGCGCTGACGCATGCGTCATTCTCAGGATTGTTGGTCACCTCAGCAACTTATTTACCCCAAATCACCTTGCTTCCTTGTGCCACAAGGCCCAGCTCGCTCATATTTACCTCCTTCACTGTTCCTTTGTTAATAACACTCAAAAGTTGTGTACAGAGATGATGAAGGATTCTTTTTCACACCAAGTATTGGCAGGCAAAAGGTGGCTTTCAGTTTGGCTTGTGTAACAAGGGCCTTCTTAAAGCATAAGGCCGTTGGCCTAGTGAATCTTTCATACTTAGGTGGTTTTCTTGTAAAGCCATTTCCAGCAAGGAAGACTTTAGTAAGCATCCTCTTCCACGCCTTCTTTTTACTCTTTCCAGTTTGGATAACTTAATATTTCCATTTCTTCTTGGGCACAGACTGTGGGCAGAGGAACTTCTCATTTTCCCACCTTTTCTTTTCATTTTTGTTTGATTATGTTGGAAAGTACTTTGGCAGGAGACTATCCCTCTCCACCGAGCAGGTAGACACACACTGCTCCTCGTGACATCTTTTCATTGTTCTTTTGTTTGGTGTTTCTCTTTTCATGCAACTTGATAGTCTTCTTCATTGGTATTTTCTCCACATGGCACTGTTTGTGGTAGAGCTCAGCCTTCAGGCCACTCTTTGTTTTTTCCCTGCCTTCTCTGAACATTCTTGAGCCTCTGAACTTTCCTGCTTTCTCTTTTTCTCATGGCAATCCAAGCAGTACCTACAGCTTTAATGGTGTAATTCCATACATTCATTCTGTGGCATGCTGGCAGCTGCAGAGCTGCCGTGGGTGGCCTCAGGTGTGCAAAGAAAAGTCCTAACTTTGGGGTGTCCCAGACGCACGAGGTGCCTTATCAGATTCAGGTATAATAATATTACTGGCTTCATAGGATGAATTTGGGGGAGATATTTCACTATTTTGCAGACTAGTTGAAGCAGCAGTGGTATTAGACCTTGCTTAAAAATCGAATGGATATCAGCCCTGATTCATCTAAACCTGGACTTCTATCTGTTGGAAAACTTTTTATTTCTTTTTAATATTTTAAAAAATACAAAATAGTGGTAGAAAGAAAAAAAACAGCATTAGAAATGATACAAATTTTCACTAATTTTTTTTTAATTACAGACTCTAACTCCTTATTACTAATTTGATTAAATTTCTTGTATCAGCTTGTTCAGTAGTGCTAAGCGGGATCCTAACTGTACTACGCAGCTGTGTTTCCTGTTGCTTCCTTGTGGACAATCACTGGGTTTTGATCTATAGCGTGTTAGAGCCTGGAGGTCCTGCTTTCTCTTGGGGTCTCACATTTTTGAGTTCCCTCTCATGGCTCGGGAGGGTCTGAAGCAGGCAGTGGGAAATATGGGCTAAGCCTTCTGTGGGAGCTCCTCAGACCTGCTCGCCATTCGGAGTCTTCCATGGGTGGAAGGAATCTTTGCTATGGTCCCACGCCAAGAGATCTGCAAAACTGTTACTCCTTTTTCTGTGGAGGTGGATATCCAGGAATGGGTTTTCAGCACCCCGATTCTTATTTCCTTTTAGCTGGGTCACCAGCTGGGAATTTTCCTGCCCCGACTTACCCTTAAACTCTCCATTTCCCTCTGAGTGGATTGCGTGCTCCAAAGCTGTGATCACTCCCCTAGAATCTGCCGTTGCAATATTTCCTCTAATTCTTCTCTGAAATTAAGCATCTGGCGATGGCCTTTTGAGCATTGTTTGTGTGTTGGTTCTCCTTGGCATGTGAGTCTCAATGATTCCTAATGATTCTCACCTGTCTCCAGTCTGCACTCTGTTGCAATTGCTGCAGCAGAAGTTCTTGCCCTATTCCTGTACTGTTAGCATCCCTTGTGTAGCAAATTAATTATATAGGCTCAAAAGCAAAAATGACAGAAAATTTATAATTGGGTTAATCATCAGTCTTGTTCATGTACAAGGAATACATGATGCTCAAGTTGGAAAAAAGCAGTTAACACCAAAATCTTAGTTCCTACAGCTCCAGAAATTTGATAAAGGAGAAAGAGAACATGCTAGTTGTTCGTCACACGACACACACCTGAATTAAACAACTTAAAGAAGGAAATGTTTATTGTGGGTAACGGTTTCCAGCATTTCATTAGATCATTGGCTGAGTCTGCACCTGTGATGGAAAACTGTATCATGGTGGGAGGGTGTCCAGAAGGAAAGCTGCCCACCTCAGGAGGGCCACGCAGAAGTAGGGGTGGAGGAGCAGGAGGGAGGGCGCAGAGCTGTGACCCTAGGGCTTCCCCCTTTCGCCTCTGCTGTACCTGGTGCCCTAGCCCCTTTCATGTTGCTAGACTCACAGTGCATTTACTCCTGAGTTTACTTGATGCGTGCTAGTTATATCTGTGATCGTCTTTAGAAACAGCCAGAACTATGCTTTCTAATTTCCTAGTTTTTGTTAGTGCAACAAAGATGACAATTGAGATTGACCATCATAAAGAATAAAATTCCCATATGCAGTGTTTCTAGATGAATTTGAATTCTTCTGCAAATCTTTTTCCTAGAGGAAATCGTAGGTTCAGGTGAAGTTTATTGATTCAGCCTAGCCTGCATTTAAGAAAGAGGTAGTAACAATTCTACTTGACTCTGCACAGAAAATAGAATGCAAAGGAGTACTGATCCTGTAATTTTAGGAAACTAGCATTATTCCTATATGAAGACTACAAAGACAGTATTGTAAAATATAATGACACACTGAATTCTCCATGAGTATACATAGAAAAAATTCCTTGCAAAGCATGAGAAAGTCTAATAAAGTGACTTGAAAACTATATACTCTTGGGGCTGGGGAGATGGCTCCCTGGCACAAGTGCCTGCTTGGTAAGTGCAAGGTCGTGAATTTGAACCCTGGTCCCGCAAAAGGAAAAAAGAAAGAAAGAAAGAAAGAAAGAAAAAAAAAAAAGAAAACTATATACTCTTGAAGGTTGAAGTTTACCCTAATTCCAAGATTGGCATAGCCTTTGAAACTTAATGCTATAACTCATGTGGACATAGGAAAGGGGAAATATGGTCATGTTAGTATACACAGAAGAACTGTTTGGCAGTGTCCCACTTCTACCTGTCGTAGTCAAATTTATCAGCATATGATAGAAGGCATCTTTGAAATAGCTCCATCTAACATCTCAATAGTAAGAGAGTGAAAGTTCCCTTGCATGTCAGGAATAAGAGAACCACCCACTTTGGACCTTCTCCTAGAGGTATTAACACATGAAATGAAAGGATACCGTAATCTCTATGTTTATGCGTTGTACAAATTCAGATTCAGCCAACAAAGGATCAAAAACATTTCAAAGAAACAGCCTCTGCAGTTAGAATGGTCACTTTATGGAAGGACACTTGCCTCTCACATGCCAGGTGCTGGGTTCAGTCCTCAGCGGAATTGAAAAAGAATGCAGAGGCATCACGTGTGTGCCCCGGCTCCTCATGATGAACACAAGCTCTGTGGACTGCAAGTGACTCTGCTTTATAATTTAAAGAGTTATATAGATATACATAGATAGATAGGTAGATAGACAGACAGATAGATATTGGTAAGAAGAAGGAAATGAAACAATATTTGCTTGTAGATGACTTCATTACTAACATAGAAATACCTGGGGGATATATAGAGAAATCTGTTTGGAAGAATGCTTGAAATTAGAAAAAAAATAGGAAATGGTCCTTACCTATCAAGGTTGTAACCATACATCAATTAGTAAATTTAAAACCTAATTTCCACGCAAAGCCAGCAGTAAATTTGTAGGTATTCATGTAATTGTTCTACTATAGATGCAAAAAGTTATGAAGGGCAAAAGCAAAGCTGGAGGCTTACATCACCCAGTTCCAGGACATATAAAGATGGCATCGTGTTAATGTCACCATAGATAATCAATCGATGGGAAAGAACAGAGTCTAGAAAATGACCACACACAAATGACCAACTAATTTTTCAAAGCAACACTATAGGGAAATGATAGCATTTTTCAACAAATCATTATCCATATAGCATGCATACTCACACACATGTACATACACACACACAGAGAAACTTATATGATACAAGAAATCTCATGGAAGTATAGAGAAATCTAAATGCTAGCATGCTATCATATGTCTAAAATAATACAGAAGAAAATCTGCATGGTTAATATTAATAAAGACTCACTAGCTAGGGCACACAAAACACACATCATACAATAAAGAGGAGGATTTTGATTTTTTAAAGTTTACTGTTAAGACTCCATGAAAAAAAAAAAAAAAAAAAAAGACTCCGTGAAGATGGTGCAGCATTAAGCAGTAGGCAAAGAGTTTCTCTTGGACTCGGTGAACAGAAGCTGGAATACAGAAAAGAAAGGAAGAGCAGAAGAACGGAAGCAGGTCTGCGTCATCCAGGAAATGTCTGACACGAGGACTGCGGCCCATGGCGAGAGCGAGAAGAAGAGAAAGTTCAGTGAAGACTGAGGAGGTGGAAGGGAACGTCTTCTGCTCGGGTTGGGATTCACTGGGCAGGAGGAGCTCTAGGCACCTGAGGCACCCCAGGGCTTCTGACGACCCGGAGGACCCCATGAGAGACAGAGATGGCAGCGCTGTGCAGCAGGGCATGCCCTGGACTGGCTTGCTGCTGAACTACGCAGACTCAGCTGTCCTCATGGTAGTTGTCTGTGCGCCGTTCGTAGAGGGGTGCTGAGCTCAGAGCACACGCTGGCTCCCTCAAGAGATCAAGGCAACGGGGGCTGGTGATGTAGCCTGCCTGGTCCTGAGTTCGATCCCTGGTACTGCAAAATAATAGTAATAGTAATAGTAATAGTAATAGTAATAGTAATAGTAATAGTAATGTCAATAACAATAAGGAATACATTAATACACTACATATTGGTATCTTCAAAGTGGTTACTCAGAATACAAGATACAGGCATGGGATATTGAGGAAACAATATTAGCCCAAACCTTTTTGTTCAAACAACTAAGAAACGAGCAGTATAATTATCAGGTATATATGACGGTTCATTTTCTCTTCCTTTATTTATCCTTTTTCCTATGACAGCTTCTTCCTTTGGGGACACTCCTTTCCCAATTTAAAATACCTGTTGTTCATTTTTGGTCCCATTTACTCAGCCAGTTTTTCACTCTGGCGACACTATGCAGCGTTCACACATCGGAGGAGGGTTTTGCGGTGGCTCCATTTACCTATAAAATTGTCATGCTTATCCTTCTCTATTGCTGATTAGTGCTCCATTATAGAAAAGTACCACATTTTTTCATTCCTTCCTCAGTCGAAAGGTATTTGGGTGTTCCCAAGATTCAGCTGTGACGAATGAACTGCTGTAAACGCGAATGCACAGACATTGCTGTGCTATGATGTTTGCAACTATTCTGGGGAAATGCCCAGAAGGGAAGTAGCTGAGTAGAATGAGACCTCCAATCCTAGTGTACTGTGGAGTCTCTGCACTGATTGCATAGGGGTTGCATAAGTGTATGCGCTCACCCACAGTGGAGAAGACTGACTTTTCCCCTAACACCCCTCCAGCATTTATTATTGGTTGACTTCTTTTTTTTTTTTTTTTCTGTCTTTTTTGAGACAGGGTCTTGCTATGCAGTTCAGGCTGGCCCTAAACTCACTTTTGTAGCCCAGGCTGGTCTCGAACTCGCACTGATCCTCCTGCCTCAGCCTCCCAGGTGCTGAGATTACAGGCGTGTGCTACCACGCCCGGCTTGATTATTGGTTGACTTCTTGATGACAGACTTTCTTCCTGTTCAACATATGTCCAAAAACCTTAGCCAGACCAATTAGGAAAAGAAAAAAGAATAAAAAGAATGCATGAAAAAAATAACTAAAATTATTGTCGTTTGTTGATGACATGATGTTCTTCTACATAGAAGACCTGAAAAACTCCACCAAGATATGTAGATTAAATAATGAAATTCTGCAGTGTAGTTGGATGCAAAGTTGACATTCATAAATGAACAGCCTTCCTGAACACAGACAACAAAATCAGAGAGAGGAATTAGGGAAACCACACTGCTTTAGGTAACATTCAAGAAAAGCAATGCTAAGGAATTAATCTAACAGAGTAAATACTTCATTTCTTGGATGTTATTGTAAAGATATGGTTTCCCCAATTCCACACAAAGGAAATAAAATATGTATTGAAAATTACAGTGCTTTGAAAAGGAGGCTATCAGAGAATGTAAAGACGCCCCTTGCTCTTGGGTAGGAAGACGGGACACAGAAGCAATGGCCATACTCCCGAAACTGCGACACAGACTCAGTGCGATCCCAGCCCATGTGCCATGAGCGTCCCTCAGAGTACTGGAGAAAGTGTCCCTAACAGTCACTGGAAGCTGGAAGAGACCTAGAGTAGCGAAAGAGGCGCAGAAGAAAAGCTGAGAGTGACTGGATTGTTCCGGAGACGGCCAGACTTCAAATGGCAGAGAGCATAGTGGTAAACTTTCATGAATGGTAGACTTAAAATTGTTTGCTTTGCTGTGTGCATGTTGTATCCTAGCAATATCACTAAAAACAAAATCAATCATGAAGATTTTTCAGGCAACCTTTTCCAAAATTTTTACTACGTGTCCCCTTCCAAGTGGCACTTCCCTTGCCACAATTGAATCACATTTTTTCTTCCTTCCTTCCTTCCTTCCTTCCTTCCTTCCTTCCTTCCTTCCTTCCTTCCTTCCTTCCTCCTCCCTCCCTCCTTCCCTTCCTCCCTTCCTCCTTCCCTCCCTCCCTCCCTCTGTCCCTCCCTCCTTCCTTCATGTATTTAGCTTTCTGATTATCAGGTTCAGTGAATTTGTATCTACTCTCATAAATTTACTATCTGCTGGAATACATATCAAAGGTCCCTAAAGTCCCCTGATATTCTGCCAAACAGTAAAAATGTATCAGTTCCTTATTATTGGGCCCTATATCATACATCCATATCCAATTCGTGTTTGGTTGTATAGGAGTAGTGTATAAAGGTTTTATGGACATTGATATACTTTTTGCTTCCTAAATTAAAACCACCATTTACTTAGGCTCTGGAAATTATTCATTAACTATTTTAATGGAAGTTAAGAATGAGCCCACTTCTTGGTATTCTTACATAAAATGCTAATGATTTTTAAAATATACCAATTGGGGCTGGTAAGATAGCTCAGCAGTGTAAAGTGCCTACTTAGGCAAGCTTAGGCAAGCACAAGGGCAGTAGTCCGATCTCTGGTACCACAGGCCACACCAGCCACACTCCCACGGTGGGCTGAGCCGGCCACAAAAAAAAAAAAAAAAAAAATGTATAAATTTTATCCATCAGTTGATTTAATTTATCTGTTTATTCTTCTTGAACATCTCTGTTGTTGCCATAAAATCTCAACAGATCAGATTGTTACCAGGATTAAAATGTTTTGTATAGGAAATATCTAACATATTGGCTTACAGGACTGACTTACACATAGGAAACACTTAATCAATGTGAAATTCTTCTGTTAGGGAATGATGATATCTAGCTCTCTGTGTTATTCCATAAATAAAATTAAATATGATCACATGCCAAGTACTGCACCTAGCTTCTACCCAGAAACTCAATAAATGCTGATTTCATTCCCCACCTTGACGACTAAACAAAACATCCCGAAGAGTAATAACGCCGTCCTCATGACCCTGGGTCAGCGCAGCACAATCATTTCCTCCTTTTGGAAGTGAGAAAGCAATAAAGTCTAGTTTCGGTTGGTGTGGAATATTCTCTGCTTCTGACACCACAGAATCAATCCTTGTTATGAGAGGAACCTTTTAGTGATATGTATTACGGCAAATTCATGTCACCTAGTTCTTCTCAGATAAAGAAAAATAGCTCATTTTCATCACTGCAACAAGTATACTGCTCCGCACTCCCCATACCAGCGAAGTGTCGCAGCAGGGGCTGGGGAGCGACCGTCTCAGCCTTAGTTATTCTGGGTGTTACCTCCAGCTTGAAATAACTGGCTATTTAATTTCAACTCAGGCTCATTAGAGTCAAATCCCAATGCACACACCAGATACCCAGAAGTGAAGGGGCCAAGGAGGTCCGCTCTTCCGCCCCCAGGGTAATTCAGGCATCATGATTCTTATTTCTCGTGGCTACGTACGTGCAGTGTGAGACACTGATAGCGATGCTGCCTAACGCCGAGCACTTGCGCCGATGGAGCTTGCTTCACCCTTTCCGAGATGCTCTCGAGAGTGGGCGGTCCATGCTGCTGCTCAGTAGTGCATGGCCGCTGCTGAGGAGAAGATATTCCCTTTGCACACACTGAGGCTGAAAACTCCAAGGCAACTGTCCTGAGCTCCTCGGACAGATGATGTCTGAACTACTATTTCCATGCCATCTAAGATTTCTCTTCTGGCTGAAAAATCTTGACCTTCTATTCTACATGGGTCTTGGTCCTTCCAATAAGTAGACCTGTAAATAATGTATGTCCTTGTATACCACCCTGCCACTTCTACAGAGTTGATCTTTGCATTACATATCCAGTCTTCATCTCCAGATGAGTGATAGTTTTTATTTCTCTTCTCCATGTGTATATGTAAAGGCTTGGCTTGGCTTTGGCTATAATGGTGATCAATAATTTGAGGAAAACATGAGTGATGAGGTTTGGTTGCTTACTCTATAAATTCGTAAATATATAAGTTTAGGTGGACTCATGTAAAAGTTTGTAAAATAAGAAAACTCCCCTCTGAATAGTTCCCCAAGAAACTGAACTGCCTGTTGCTCGCAGTATTGATTGAGAAGAAATTTAAATTATCACAACAAATGTTGACTCTTCCGTGGGTATTTTATAACAAAGCCCATGGCACCGTATCTAGTAGAGTGCCCCAAATACAGTTTGGTTTTTACTGAGTATGTGTTGAAAATCTAAGAGTAGCAAAGAATAATGATTCTATGTAGCAAGGGTAACTGAGATGCAGCCCTGAGCACCAGGCCTGTTTCCATGGTTACTGTGTACGCAGTAGTGCTGAGTCAAAGTCAGCAACTCATGACCTTGCCAAGGTGGACGTTCTGGCAATAACACACATATATTGCTATAGATGTATAAAATGTTTCAATTCTTCTCTTTACTAAAATTGCCCATTTTTAAATTTGGGCTCACAGTGATAATGAAAAAAGCTATGACAAATTCTTTAGAAACAAATCTATAACTTAGTATTCTTCCTTTTTTATTATGATTTTGTAAATTCTCTTAAATGCATCTTTGGGAAAACCATTTCATTTTATTAAATGAAACTTTTGTATCATGAGTAAAATTGAGTATTGATTGGTAGAGACTGTGTTTGCTTTGTTTTGTGAAAAATTATCTTCTCATTTCCCACAAACATCTTCAAAAATGCTTAAGATTATATTAAAAGCCAGTTCTGTTATGCATTTTCTGTCTTCTAGACTTGAATTGTACATTTTTACGATGCATTTGAAGTATTGGAAAAGAGATTTATGTGTTTTATCTACATCAGATATAGATACTTTTGATACAAGAGTACATTTTATTACATAATGTATATTTTTAGCTTTAGGATAAATTGTGATTTTCATAAAATGCTTCAGTTCCTTTATTGATTAAGTGACTGAGAAGGCAGTGTTTCATTCCAGGATAAAACACGAGTTTAATTGTTACAGCTCTATAGTAAGAAATCCCTCGCTCTCTCTCTCTGTCAAAAATTTATCTATTCCCCAAATACAGAAATGTGAAATGTTCTGCATTACAAAAGGTCAACTTGTGTAAACCTCAAATCATGGCCTTCATTTACTTCTTATGGTCCCACAATGACACATCAAGTAAGCAGCAGTGGACCTGCCCTTGCCTTAACTTACTCCCCAAACGTAGAACACTTCTACTATACTGGAAGCACAAGCGTTATAACATTTTTCTCTCTTCAAAAAGTCCTAGGTTGGAAGGAAAAATAACTACAGATAACTAATTACAGCACATCAGCACAGATGACACATTTGAGGTTTGCAGGAGTTCCAGTGGTGGCATAGAGCGGGGGATTCAGAAAAATAATTTTTTAACAGGTGATATCCAAATTAATTCTTGAGCAATACTGAAACTTTTCCAGTAGACAGTGTAGGCAAACGTATCCCCACCATGAGGCAACATAGGAAGGTAAAACCAATAGAATGCATTTAAGAAACTAAGCAGAGTTTTCCGTATAGAACATGTACTTGCAACAGAAGTTCATAGCATAACAGAGGCTGGAGAAGTCTGAGGAAACTGAAGCTCAATGGTTGGGAATCGCTTGCCCTTCAGGACCAGATAAACACTTCCCAGTCACCTGGCACTCATCCTCTCATGAGAGACAGAACCCAGCATCTTGGGAAAATGCTCTATGTGCATCCCAAGTAATGCTAACTTCTGGTGTGACTGAAGGAACAAAGAAGCCCTTTTACATTGTTAGAATTCTAAGTGTTTTCAACCACTACAGAAATCAGTATGGAGATTCTGCAAAAATCTAAAAATAAAGTTCTATTTGATTTTGCTGCTATATTCTCCTTCCGGCTGTCCTTCAAGAGAGTCAAAGCATTGCACTACAGTGATACATGCTCGTGTTCATAACTGCACATTCCCAGCAGCTACATCTTAGAAAATGCCAAGATCTGCCAACAGATGCATGGAGAAAGAAGTACTTCTTACCAACTGTCTCAGTTACTCTTCTCTCATTGCTGGCACAAATACCTGACACCCAGAGTGAAGGAAGGAAAGGTTTATTTAGCTCACAGTTTGTGGAGGTTTCAGTCCATACTCAGCTGGCTCCAAGGTTGAGTGGCACATGGCAGAGAGCGGCAGTTCATGGCAGTGGCACAGCAATAATCACGACAGAGGCAACCGACCAACCAGGGGAGCAGAGAGCAATAGCACTGGTCTGTCTCTCTGTCTCTCCTTAAATCACATGAGGCTCTCTGCCTTAGCCTATCTACCTCAGGCCACACCTATAATTCTCAGCAGTACTCAGACCACAATCTCATCAGTACTACAACACATGATCCCAGTGGATCATGAGTCAAGTCTCAATCTATAGATGTCCCTGCCCCATGATTGCGTGAGGCTTTGGGGGGACACCTAGACATAAATCATAACACCAGCCATGGAATATTACTCAGCCATAAAGAAGGACATGCCCTGAAGTCATTGGTAGTCATTGGTAGCACCTTGAGGTTTTAATGCTAAAATAGATGAGCTGTACTCAGCAGCTGGAGGGTCACATCGTTTCTTTCCCTTGAGAAACACAAAGTATGAATGTGAAAACTTGAAGAGAGACAACATGAATCAAGGAGACAGCTGTTTCTTAAAGCAGGTGGAGAGACGAAGGGGCAGTGCATGATGGGAAGGCAGAAGGGATGAAGAGGAAGAGTGAGGATGCCTCACGCCATGCACCAAGTCTGCCCCAGGGCATGACGCACGGCAACGTTGTGCGCGGCGTTCATGCACTAACAAAGATGTCAAAAATTAGCAACGCTAAGAATAAAAACACTAGTAAGCTTATATGTTTTTTTTTTTTTTCTAAGAATCATGCACATACGAATGCATTCATCACCACAACAACCCTAGAACTTCTTTATTTATTTATGTATTTGTCTTTTTGAGGCAGGGTCTTGCTATGCAGTTTAGGCTGGCCTTGAGCTCACTTTTGTAGCCCAGGCTGGTCTCGAACCCGCACCAATCCTCCTGCCTCAGCCTCCCGAGTGCTGGGATTATAGGCGTGTGCCACCAGGCCCAGCTTAGAACTTCATTATTATCATTTGCATTAACTGATCGAGAAACTCAGTTAGGCGGATGTCACCTCTGCCGAGGTCACAGACCCCGTCACGTTCTCACCGCAGGCTCTTTGTGGAACGAATCCCTCCGTCACCTCTTCACGCTCACTGAAATGCCGGCTGCGCCTCTGTAAGCGCCCTACACCACCACACCGAGCACCACTGGTCTCTAGCTTGACACTGCTGAAAGGTCCGAGCAGCGCGCTTGTCCTTCCTGTGCGCACTTGCTGGGCTATCAGCTCCATCCTGGCCGTGTTCGTTGGTTCAGTTTTGCTCACTCGTGCTTTCCAGGTGTCTGAACAAGCCCTGGAGCACAGCGAAGGCTCCAGGGAAAGGACGATGGAAACAGCACAGCGGGGGCTCTGGGTCCCTTGCTCTCCCTCTCCTGCCTCATCTTGTTTCCTCATTTTGATCCTCGGCTCACTTGTCGCAGAGACACACTACAGGAAACCCACTGGAGGAGCAGAGGTTTACGCGGCTCAGGTGTCTGTGTGTTCAGAGCCAAGCAGAAGCGGGATGGTAGAAGACAGGACAGAGGAAGATGGCTCGCCCATGCAGCTGGGGAGCGAGGGAGGGAGGAGTGGGCCTCAGTTTCCTCCAGGCCACCGTCCTGGTGAGGCACGCAGCCAGGCCCAACCCCCCAAAGCGCGTATAGCTGCAGTCTAGTCAGCAGATCCATTCGCTAAGTACCTTGCCCGTGGGATCTAAGTACCTTTTTCAGGGATAGTTTTGGCTCTAAACCTCAACACCCCTCCATTGCTGGTAAGCCTGAAATGCTTTTTCTCCTTTTGCCTGTCCATGTCTTACCACAGCACATGGTCACAGTTCCCCGCCGTTGCCACTAATGGTGAAGAGTTGACATTTCTGGTGGCTTTTTCATCACTGCGGTAGAGTTCAGTTGAAATTACGTTGCCATCAAGACAAAACTCTATTCTCCCTCGTTCCCGTATCATTTAAAACACCGAGGAGGCAAAGTTCAGATTCTAAGCTCCTCTGAACCTTCCAAAACACAAAATGTGAGTTGAAGTCCCCTTCCTGTTGGATGAAGACATCATAATTGAGGTCCACAGAGCCTGGGTTGGAGCGTGTCTGAGTCGTGATAATAGAGTCTGGGCGGTGTTTGCCACATGCAAAAGTCAAAACAGCATGTACTATCTGGTAAAGTTAAGAGGCTCTTTAGAAAGCAATTTTTATTCTATAGATTAGAGGAAATAAGACCTTGAAGGAAGATCTAATTACACTTCGGTATTGATATTTTAGAAAAATTTGTAGTAGCAATATACTAGCTCATAAGCCTCAACAACAAACTAATCTGAAGTTTAAATCAAAATAAATTGTATTGGTCTATTCTAGTTTCTGATGATTCACTTTTTGCTGAGATTTGGAAGAGTGGTGAGATAATCTCTTTTATGGAACCGGTTTAATTTTTGAGAAGCAGCCCTAAGGGGAAAAAGAGAAAAAAAAGGCTTAAGAACATACTTTGTAATTGAATCATCTTGGAACAAGGATAGCAGAAGATAATGAAGATTTAGGTTGGGGGCAGATTTCCCGCTGCCTTCCTGCTGTCCTTCGCAGTGACATCAGTGAAGCTGAGATTTCTGGTTAGAAAAATCGATTGGAATTCACAGTGAAACGTGGAGGGAGGTGTTGTGGGGTGACTGAGGAGCTTCTGAAGTAACAGGCGCTCCGTGTTGAAGTAAGTCCTTCCGCTTGCTGAGGGGAGGGAAGGACTGGGTAGGTGAGAAAAGGAGATAGAGTGAAGCGGGGACCCGGATGGACAGCAGGAGAGGGAGCCTCAGGCCTGCTTTCAACACTCAGCACCAAGGGTTTCCCAGCACAGAGAGGGAGGCACACAGAAAAGGGCATCATGAAAACATGCTGCAGTCGCTGTCAGAATAAAAATGCTCTGTCTGCTGAGCACTGCCAGGCGTAGGGAGTCCAGGAAGGAAGGATTTCCCTGCACCACTTCCCTGCCAGTGCCAATCCAGGAAATACCATTCCAGACAGTCAGGAGCGCATGTAGACAGCTTGGCATTCTACCGGGTAGCATGTACCTTAGGTCGGCGTACCAGAAGCACACCAGGACTATAATAGCAGCATAAGCACTGAGACAAGTTTTCTGTCGACTGTAAAGTCTCAGGGCTGGCATGACCTCCAGGGGTGTCCCTAACTGACCTCTCTACCTACCCGCGGCCCGAGCCCACAATCTTTTGGTTCAAACTGTTGTGTGCATGCACGGAGCTGATGAAAGCACAGGAGAGAAAATGCGGGCGGAGACCAGAAGCTTCAGGATATCCCTGAGCAGTCACCCTGTGATACCCTTCCGCCTCATTTCCTGCAAAGGGCTGGCTGGCATCTGCCTGCCCAGGAAGGGCAGAAAGGCCACGATTATTTCTGGAAGCTGTGTAGTAAGTGAAAATTCCGTGTCAGCGGAAGATAGAGAGATTAGGTTTTGGAGGGACACAGTAAGTAGGGAATAGCAAGATGTTCAACAAATAACAAGTGCTTCCTGCTAATATCAGCTGTGGTGCGGGCGGGAGGAAAAGAATGAGGAGGGCGAACTGTGTGGCCTGAACGTGCAGGCCGAGCACCAGCCACAGGAGAGTGGTCGTCAGCACATTGACAGTGGGGGCTTTTGCGACCTCGTCATCCAGCAGGTGTGGGTTGTGTCTCCTGTCTTAATACCACTCACAGTGAACTGGGAGGTGCCATTGTTACCCTCATTATAAAATAGAGAGGTATATCAGAATTTGAGTGTAATTACGCTACCAGAACATGCAGAGCTGAGATTTGAGGGTACATTTGCCTGACTCCGAAGTGAGGGCTCCCCAGACCCTGCCATGCCCAGGCAGTTAACCTCTATTCTTCCTCATTTGGGGGCAGATCCAACTCAGGACCTTGCTCCAGCCAGGCAGGCGTGTGTACCACTGAGCTGTCTCCCTGGCTCCTCATACCTGCTCTTGTTCCCCCAGTTGCACCTCCCTGCAATCTGCCTTCTCTGTGGTAAGCTATCTGGATGCATTTCACAAAGCATGGCCTAGTAAGGACCCAAGGGGCTAGTAGAGGGTGAGAAGCCGATCACACTGTAGGACCTCAGGATGTGACCCGGGAGAGGAAGGCTTGCTAGCTTGCTTCGCGTTTTCATTCAATCTTTTGATATAAAAAAGTTACTTATATGGCACTTTCACCCTATATAAAAGGTCAACTAAGTCCTGTAGTGCATAAGGTGTTCAGGCAGTTTTGGGAATAAACTTGCATTTCAGCAGTTGATCAAGCTAAACCATAAGGTTTCATCTAGCACTCTTGATAATATAATCCAGTTATTTCATTTTTTGAGACAGGATCTCCTAAGCAGTTCAGGTTGGCCTTGAGCTTACTTTTGTAGCCCAGGCTGGTCTCCAACTCACACAATCCTCCTGCCTCAGCCTCCCAAGTGCTGCGATTACAGTTGTGGGCCACCACACCTGGCCTAATCCAGTTATTTCCAACGAGGGCATCTAAGTCTAGTGAGTGCAATGTTTTGCCTATTGTAAGCAAAACATCCCATGGAGGCTGTGCTGTGATACCCAGTTCTAAGATCTGTATGCTAGTTCTAGCCATATACCTCTTCTGTGTTCCCTCTTCTAAGTATACATGCATGGCCCAGAAAACTTGGCAAGCCCAAGAAGCAATGGAGACCCAAATAGTCCTGGCGTCCAGGACCACAACCCAGAGGGCCTATTGTCATTTCTGTATATTCCTTCTATCTTTTCAGCAACATATAGTTATGCCTACTCTTCATAGGTTCAAATGACAGTGCTTGCAAGTTATTTCAATAATTAAATTTATTGCAAACTGCTCCAAAATGGATAAGTGTAATTGCAAAGGCGACATGCTATCCCATCTCGTGAGCTACCGTCATTCATTTAGTTGACCTTGTTTTAGCTGACAATGCTATAGTCTGTGACTGTGTGTACCTGCACTTCTGACTCGGTGATCAACCTGCTGGTTTAGCTGAATGACTTCTGGTACCATGGTCAATGATTTGGATAAACAAATGGTGACAAGTCCCTTGCTTTCTGTGCCCTTTCCTCTTCAGGTTGAACCCAACTTCTGCTCCCCAGTTTGCAAATCCTACTCAAGGTAAAACTCATCCACTTTTTTTTCTTTTTGTCTTTTTGAGACAGGGTCTCTCTATGCAGTTCAGGCTGGCCTTGAGCTCACTTTTGTAGCCCAGGTTGGTCTCAGACTGGCACCGATCTTCCTGCCTCAGCCTCCCAAATGCTGGGATTACAGGCGTGCGCCACCACGCCTGGCTAAAACTCATTCACTTATGATGATCTTTTTCTTACCAGAGGAGTTGCCTAGGCGGGGCAAAAATGTAGTTGGTGGCAAAGACCCTGGCTTTTGCACAGGGGACTGAGCTCAGGTCCCCGGACTCTCCAGGCATGCGCGGAAGCTGCTGAGCTATCACCCCAGCACAGAGACCTTAGTTTTGGCTGCTCATAAAATATACATGCCAGCATCATTTTCACTGGCTTAGGGACATGCCAATATTCATCCCACATCTGGGATACATTGTATGTCCCTGGAGTTGGGTTCACCTACACCGTGCACACGTAGTACACGTAGTACACGTCCTTCGGAGCCTAATGCAACGCCGCACTGCTGTGCGGCAGTGATTTCCCCGGCCTGTGCCTTGCCCTCCTGCAGGAGCAGGGACTGGTGCCTGTATGCCGCAACTCTTGCGCTAGTATTTGTTTGGCTAAACAGATCAGTTGCTTTCCTTACTCTGCGCGTCCCTTTCCCAACTAGACTGGGCATTTCTGAGGCCAGAAAGTCACACTTCCGGTCATTTTTGTCGTTGTTCCTGTCTGTTGTCTTGCTTGTCCCTTGCTGGGCTCCTAGAAAGTGCAAAGTGGACCCGAGGTTTCCCTTTCTGAAAGTGCAGTATAGTTGCAGTCACTCACAGAAATGTCTCTGGAGGATGTGGTCGCGACAGTCTTGTTTGAAGGTCGGGATTCTCACGGGGGTGGAGGAAGGTCGCTCACTGGCAGGGCTCATGGGGCGCTGAGACTTGAGTGCTGCCGCTTCGGCCCCAGCATTCAGGAGTGCTGCTGTGAGGCTGCGGAGCCGTGTGAGGAGGCGCGAGCCTCAGGAGTGCACGGAAAGCGCCGTGCGCCAACGAGCCAGAGCCCGTGACCCAGAAGGGCCAGCGCGTGTTAACTGCATGCCGACACATTAATTGGATTTTCACGTGAGAAAAATGTCTTCTAAAAGATTTCTGTCAATAAAACTGCTATTAATAGCTGCCCAGTGCGACTACAGGAGAGCTAATGAAATATATTTGTAGATCACGGTGAAGATTATTAATAATTTCTATTTTAAATGTTTTGCTCATTGACTTCAAATCACTTCCTTGTATAGAAATTAGTGTTCTTGAGGGAGAACTTGCGACTTAGAAATGCCATAAAATGAGAATCACTCATTTCAAATATAGAGTGTGTATTTTAACTTCATTCGTTATAAAAAAAAAAATTAAATATAAACCAATGTCTGCTGTCCTCTTGTGCCAGATATTATCAGAAACAGCAAATCAGTGTGACCCTATCTCAGAAATCTGGGACTTGCGCTTTCAATATCTTCAGCTCAGTAAATTTCCAGAAGAAAGGACCTGGGTGGAGTGCCTCTGTGACAGACTCAGGGTCAGGGCCTAGCGAGAGCTTCCTGAAGGAAGCCTGCCTTGGATTGAGTTCTGAAGGCTAAAGGAGAATTTTCTCCGATTTCAGAAAGTTCCTTGCTGAGTGAGGCTTGGACATTGAGGGAAATGTGAAATCGCTGGGCGCCGCGGAGGGAGTGTGTGGGAGGAACTAGCAAAGGAGGAGGGAGGCACTCCGGGGACTCTGGGAACTTTAGGATTTCATGTCGTGGACTTGGGACGCTGTCCAGTGGCTAATGGTGACACGTTGTCCGCGAGGAGTGCCCGGGGCAGCTCTGCTGGGGCAGCTCTGCAGTGTCCGAAGCCACGTTAGTCAGCTTAGGTTCAGTCATTATGTAAGGAGGATTGACAAGCGTTAGAGCAGCGAGATGATGTCATTGCCCGTCGCGTGCGTGCATTCCCAGCCCCACGTGGCCCTGTCTTATGGGCTTCTAGCTGAGGTCCCAATGAAACACAGTGGCCTCTCCGCACTGCACACAGGTTGGTGGCCGAGGACATCAGGTACCTGTTCTCAAAGCACCTTCCAGCAACTGCCTGTGACCCAGCCAGGCATCACAGGCCAGAGGAAAGGACAAGGCCTGTCTTGTGCAGAGGAGAATGCGAATCTCTATTATTTTTATTCAGGAACAATAAGCATTTAGAGAGGCCACAAATATTTTACAGACTTTTTCAGGCTACCATGAAGATAATGCTAGGGAAAATTGAAGATATAAACTATATGAACATTTTACAATGAATAGGGGACCTACAGGAGTCTGTTAAAGCAACTGTAAACAAATACATCATATGTTGCAGGGTTGATGCCTTTTGATACAGACATGAGCATAAAACGAGCAAAAACGTAAGGCGTGAGCAGGTTTTCCTTTCCATCTGATCTTAGTCAAATGGCCAAGAAGTGATAGAATTGATTTTCTTGCGAAAAATAACTTGTAATCATTTATAAATAATCATTCGATGCGATGATTTATAATCATCCCATAGCTCTGCTGAGGGCCTTTTCACGGGCCACACAGGGGCATTTCCCACCTCATGGTGCGTGGCCATCCCGCAGATTGCAGTGTTGCTGGTTCTAACCCTGTCCCACCAAGGAATAAGCTGGTGCTCACTGAAGCCTACTAAACGGCCCCATGTTAAGTGCATTCTCACGTATGTAAACGTGGCGTATGGAGCTCAGCTTCCAAAACTGAAATCCTAGCTATGCAGAGGAAGCAAAGCCTGCCATGAGGAGCTTAGAGATGGCCCTGACAATATCATCCCTGAAGGAACTTGCCTAGCACTCTTATTCTAGGACAATGTTGCACTAAATATGAGCTTTTCTCTGTCATGCAAGCGTATCACAAATCCTGAATCAGCAAGATCGAAGCTAATGACTTTTATTTGGTTTTACAGAAATGGAAGTTCACACTGTTTCAGTTGCATAAATATTTTAAGATCAGATCTGAAACTAACTCTCGTCAATAGTGAAGATTTTTAATATTGATTCCTCCATCATAAGATGGCTCGTTCAGCCCCAAGTACAGTACAGTGCTTCCCCTACCCTTTTGCAATTTTATAACAAAAAACAGGAGCCGGGCGTGGTGGCTCACGCCTGTAATCCCAGCACTCGGGAGGCTGAGGCAGGAGGATCGGTGCGAGTTCGAGACCAGCCTGGGCTACAAAAGTGAGCTCAAGGCCAGCCTCAACTGCAGAGCGAGACCCTGTCTCAAAAAGACAAAAAAAAAAAAAAAAACAAACAAACAAAAAAAAACATAAAAACAAACATTCTTCCTCTTTAATGAATGCTTTGTCAAAACACTGATAGATATACTTTGTCAGAAAATGCTCAAATTTATTTAACTGAATGCAAACATTCCTAGAACCATATTTTAAGTGGTACAAGTTATCATTTGTAAAGGTTACAGTTTCTTTATAAAGATTTACTCTACAGAGCTAAAGTGGGAAAGCCTCAGGTATACCGGCTCTGTAAAAAAGTGACCAGGCCCCAATTCTTCATTCTCTGATATCTGAATAAAAACATGGTGGAGGGAGGTGAACCAATGTAGCATGAAGAGCCTGGCGTTCAGTATAGCGAGGTGCTCAAGCTCTAAGCCCACCTCCAGCTTACCATCCCAGTGCAGAATAAAACTCCCAGGCTGCAGCACCCCTCTGGAGAAGATATGCATCAAAGGAATTATCCTGGATCTCTAAAAGGGTGAATACATCCATCTATGTAGCATTAACAGGAAGATGTACCAAGCTATGTCTGGACACAGCCTGGTGATCTGCTGCAGACATGGGGAGGAGGGCTTCAGCAGAATTCGCGTACAAGGCCAGAAGAAAGAGGGAGGACAATGAGGGTGGAGGAGGCCTCCTTTCAAGTTCAAAGTCTGTTGCAGTGCCAGGCCTCCTGGAACACCGCATGCCCCTTGGTCTCCATTACGCTCCCTCTGAGTATTTTCCACACCTCCTCACTCTCCTGCATGTACTGTCAGTCACAGCATGGCACTGCCATCCTGCTGAGACTTCAGGAAAGCTGAAGCCCAGAATCTTCACAGGCCAAACCCTCACAAACAGGTCGCAAGGGCGAAGATGCTCAGGTTCCTGTCCCTGGTCCTGAAGCCCATGCTATGGTCACCCTCACAAGCTCTGGGGCTGTGTGCATTCAAGCACTAACAGTATTTCCTTTGCATAGTGGACTCCCTTGTAGAACATCTAAAGAACTCAGTTGCTGTTTCTCTAGGGACCGATGACATCAACAGCCCATTTTTGTTTCTTTGTGAGCCTGGGCTCCTGCTTGCCCTGGGCTCACTTCCCTTCAGCCCTGAAGAGGGCTTTGACCAGGAGAAGGATGCACTGACGACGCCCAGGGGACTGCTGGGAGCTGGCTTTCCCGGGCAGACCACTGCGGGAAGCGTGCAGCGTGGACACCACCAGTGCCCCGTGGGCATTTCCTCTCCTTTGGATTAATTTTGTCAAGATGAGCACGCAGCCGTCTCACTTCCAGGCCGCTTAACCAAAGTCCCCTCAAGTGCTGGAGAAAACGATTCCCTGAGAGGCCAGAGATGAGCGTGGAAATACAACAGAGCTCTGAGAGCGAAGAGACCGCTTTCCCACGAGCCTTCTTCAAGTTCACCAGATAAAATACTCGAAGCCCAGAGCCGCCTCTGTGCGGGCGTGGCCAAATGGAGACGCAGCAAAACAGAGACAAATGCAGAGCACGCCCTCAGAAAACCACGTCCCTGGCTCACAGAGTCCTCCAGACCCACGTCCTTTGTCACTGCAGACAGGCTTGGGCGGCGAGGGCCCGCATTTCTTTTGCCTGCTTCCGGGTGTCTGTGTGAGGGGCTCTGGGGAAGGGCAGGCTGCAGGTTTCCACGGAGGCGTCTCTGTCCTCACGGCCGTGCCTTTCCTACCTAGGTACGCAGGGGGCCTGCAAGGCAAGGCGGCCTCCGGTTCTGTGCAGCCACAGGTGCACCAGCCACTGAGCCCCGACGAGACCCTCCGCAGAACACAAGGCGCAGAGTGGTGGCAAAGTGGCCGTGGGACTGCTAGGGCGAGAGGTCATAGACTTGACCTCATGTAACCACACCCTCGGTAAAATGAGCAGGTCTGAGCGTCCCTCAGAACGCCACAGACTACACCGAGAGAAGCACAGCTGTCGTTCTGCGACGCTTACTGCGTTCCTGGTTAAATATTAACGCGTTGTGACTGCGCCAGAGTCGCGAGGGCCTAGCTGGGAAGTTTCCCTAGTTCCTTATTCACTTTTCAATTTGGTAGTCTTTATTTTAAAATAAAGTAACTGAGGATTTTTTTTTTAACTTAAAGTTTAAGATATCTTTTTAAAAATAAGCCAGGGGTTGAACCTGGCTTCCCAAGCCCTGCGTGTACACCGTGCATGTCTGCGCCCAGAGAACAAAGGATGCATGACTTGCAGCCCACTCAGACGGGGCTTTGGGCTTCATGGTTAGGGTTCTTGCTGATAAATATCGGCTTTTCACTCTTTATTACTAGATGTTTTCAGTGCAGAATGATTTCAGAAATAAAAATCATAATTCTTGTTCAATATAAAACGTTATAAGTGCCAAAATGTACAGCACCACTACACCAGTAAGAGGGCGCCAGTGTGCACTTGTTATTGTCGCATGGGCGCAGTACATGTAACTGACGCGTTCAATTCGCAGGACATGAAAGGGAACTCCAGGAGCACCCAGGCGTCAGGAGCTCTGGGCACGGCCCTCGTCCTCTGGGGCACCAAGCCTGAGTCTGCCGCTTGTCCTTGTGACCTTGGAAACGCGCCTGACTCGTGACCTGTGCTTTTTGGGGCCACGGGGTCTTATGGCGCTGTGGCCCCCCTCAGCTTCAAGCCCCCTCTGCTTTGCCTCAGTCCTACCTTCCCTCGTCATGGCCCGTGGGTTACTCACTGCAAGTGGTACCGCGTTGGAGTCGCGGCACTTCGTTCTGTAGCTGCAATGTGATTCTCACCATTCAAGCCTGAGCTAGCATTTGTGTTTGCTTATGTGTCTGTTTTGAAAAAGTGTCGAAACCATTCATTATGCTTTTTCTCTGTGGAAAGAGAAGTTGTATTTAAAATAGTGTGAATGCACGTGCGTGCACATGCACGCATGCGTGTGTGTGTGTGTGTGTGTGTGTGTGTAGTGCATGCTCTGAATACTGTTACAAGCACTATAAATATAATCTCATTTAATTTTCATAGCTATTGCACAAATAGAGGATATCTCCAATTTCAAGAAAACTGAAGTTGAGCATAGTTCAAAGTGCAAATCTGTAAAATTTCTAACATGCGTATTTCCATGATATCCATGTGTTTATTTTTATTTACTTATTTTTTCATGGCCATCTCAGCCTGCCCGGGGGTTGGGGCTGGCACAGCCTGTGGTGCCAGGGAGGGAATCACAGTCCCTGCAGGTGCCTGAGTTTTCCTAAGCCGGTGCTTTAGACCATTGAAACATCTCACGGGCCAGGTACCCATGGCTATAAAGGCATGTGTTTCGTTTTCCATGTTGTCTTTGATATAATTTCTGAGATTATAGATCTAAGCATACAAAGCTAGCCAAAGCAAAACTTTTAAACATTAACTGCTATTTATAAGAAAAAAAACTGATGGAATTAGCAATAAAATAATCTCAGCCATCTTGTCTATATATTTGTGCAGTTTTCTCCCTTTCTTCTTCTCCTATCTGTTCTCCTTTTCTTCATCTTTATTGCTTAATTCTTACGTCTCCACAACTGTATTGAACAGGACTGGTCACATTGGACAACCTTGTCTTGTATCTGATGTTAGAGTAAAATCCTTCAGTCCTTCTCCATCTAGACTTACGTTGCTTGTTGGTTCATCATAGATGACCCCATTATCAGACTGAGGTACAGGCCATCTATTCCATTTTTCTGTAGGGTTTTGATCTTCAGTGAATGTAAGATTTTTGTCAAAAGTCTTTTCCACATCTATTAAGATGATCATGTGGTTTTGGTTTTGGTTGTGTTCACATAGTGTAATATATTTACAGATATGCATATATTGAACTCTCTTTGCATCTCTCAGATGAGACCAACCAGGCCATGGTTTATAATCTTGCTGATGATATGCTGCATTCTGTTAGCTAGTATTTTATTGAGGATTTTTGCATCTATGTTCATCAGGGAGATTTTACTGTAATTTTCTTTTTTGGCTGGATCCTTCACTGGTTTTGGTATTAGTATAGTACTTGCCTCCAGAAATAACTTTGGTACTATTTATTAGTTTTTCATTTCATTGAAGTGTTCGAGAAAAACTGGCATAAAATCTTCATTAAGTTTCTTACAGAATTTAGCTGCGAATCCATCAGGACCTGGGGTTTTCATTATTAGCAAGTTTTTTTATTACATTTTCGATTTCATTGGCTGATATTAGGTTTCTCACAATACTTATACCTTCTTGATTCCGTTTTTGTAATTTGTATCTATGTTGGAGTCTACCCATTTCTTCTATGTCTTCAATTCTGTGAGAGTAAAGACTTTGAAAATAGCTATTTATGATCTGCTGAATTTCCACAGGATCTGTAGTAATTTCACCCTTTCAGATTTAAGATTTTTCTTTCTTCTTTTTAATGAGGTTGGCTAGTGCTTTATCAATTTTATTTAATCTTTCAAAGTACTGGGTCTTTGATTAATTTTTTGTACTGTTTCTTTGCCTCATTTTTATTAGTTTCTGTTCTAATCTTTATAATATCCTTCCAACTTTGGGATTTTGGCTTGATTTGCTCTTCATTTTCTGAAAGCTTGAGGCACAGCATTAAGGCATTTATTTGCTCTCATTCTGTTTTACTAATATGTGATTTCACCACCATACATTTTCCTCTGAAAAAAATTTTTTTTGTATCCCATAGATTCTGGTAAGTTGTGTTTGAGTTTTTGTTGGATTATAGATATTATTTAATTTCTTGTTTAATTTCATCTGTAACCCACTGGTTGCATAGGAGGGTGCTATGTAGTTTCCATATGTTTATGGAGGTTTTGTGGTTTCTTTTCTCATTAATTTCAAGTTTCATTGAATTGTGATCAGATAACATTCATGAGATAACTTATGTTTTCATGCATTTACTTAAGTATGGTCTATGGACTAGTATATGGTCTATGTTAGAGAATATCCTATGTGTACCTGAAAAGAATGGTATTCTGATATTATTCAGTGGAACACTGTAAATGTACACTAAGTTCATTTGTTCAAAGGTCTGGTTCAGTTCTGCTCCCTCTGCTAATTTTTGACTTCTTACCTATCATTTTGAAATAAGGGGCTGTTATGGCCACCTATTAAGATTGTGTTATTGGTTATTAGTCTTTTTCATGTCCATTAAAGTTTGTCTTGTACATTTTAGTGCTCCTGTATTTGGTCCATTCCTATTTATGGCTGTGATCTCTTCCTCTTGAGGTTTTTTTCCCCCCCTAAGAAGAATGTAGTGATCCTCTTTATCTCAGTTAATCATTGTTGGTTTAAAGTTCAGATTATCTGACAACAGAACAGCAGCCCTTGCTTTTTCTGAGCTCCTGTATCATGTAATATTTTTTTCTATCCCTTGACTTTCAGCCTATGAAGTTCATTTTGGGTAAAATGTGTTTCCTGCATACAGAATATTGTTGGATTGTGTTCCTTCACCCACTCTGCCAATCTATTTCTCTTAATTGTTGAATTGAGCCCGTCTACATTAGTGGTTATAATTGATGTGTATAATTGATGTGTTTGTCAGGTTGTTTTCCTGCCGCTGGTTCCCTGCTTTTCTTGTTTCTTATTGCTTGCCCTACCGGAGGGTTTCTTTCTGTTGATGCTCACGTAATAGTGGTAATTTTTATCCCATTCTAGCTTATCTTTTAGCAATTCATGCAGGGATGGTTTGGTTATCATGAAATTCTTCTGTTGTTCTTTGTCATGGAAGTATTTCACTTCCTCATTAATTTTCAAAGAGAATTTTGCATCGTATATAAGTCTAGGTTGGAATTTGTTTTCTTGCCAAACTTGGAATATTTTGCTCCATGCTCTTCTTGATTTGATGTTCTCTTGAGATATCTGCTATCATCCGGATCAGTATTTCTTTAAATGTGATCTATTTCTTTTCTCTAGTTTTTATTTTATTTTATTTATTTATTTATTTTTGTCTTTTTGAGACAGGGTCTCGCTATGCAGTTCAGGCTGGCTTTGAGCTCATTTCTGTAGCCCAGGCTGGTCTTGAACTCGCACTAATCCTCCTGCCTCAGCCTCCAGAGTGCTGGGATTACAGGCGTGTGCCACCACACCCAGCTCTAGTAGTTTTTAGTATGTTATTCTTGTACTGAATCTCTTTGATCTTAATTATTATATGTCTGGGTATAGATTTATTTTGGTTGATGCTATTTGGAGTTCTGTATGCTTCATTTAACTATGTTAGATTGTTTCCTCACATTTGAAAAATTTCTGCTATTACTTCTGACAATATTTTTTATTACAGTTTCAAAACAGGTAAGAAAGGCACAATAATTAATACAATGCATATTGTTATTTTCATAATAGTTAGAGTACAAGATGCAGACATGATAACTTTTCTAAACACTATTAGCCGAAACCTTTTTTCTCACACTGAGAGAATGTAGCTATATGTATAGTCCAAGAGTCCATATAGTAGTGTGTTATCAGCAGAACTGGCAATGTTGGAAGCTGTTGACTTGAGCCTTTTACAGCTCAGCATGTTAATCTGGCTTTACCTTTTATATCTCATGGTTAAACTTGCCCTTTGGATGGTTAAGACCAAATTAAGGCAAGACCTATATAACAAAACATGTAATTTTTGTATCTGACAAGTTCAGTCAAGTCCCCTCAGAATTTATGCTGAAACTATGAGCAGCATTTCATAGAACTTTTGATAGTTATGCTAAGCTTAAGTTCCTATGTTATAGGGTAATAATGTCACTAAGCTTCTCTTCTGGAGGGTTAACAACTTAAGTTTGCAGACCAAAATTTAGAGAAAAAGAAGGGCTATAAGGCTAGCCAATATTTTGGCTCTAGTCCCTCAAGGTCAGTGAGGACTGAGGACATAAGCGAACCTGTACTATATCTTATAACTCAGTGGTATACCACATTTTCTGTTTAAGGCAATTATGCAGCTACAGAGGAAAGGGATCAACAATTTATAGTGTGCCTAAAGAGAGTCACTTAGAGAGAAAACATCCTCTCAGGTTTCCACAGAAAGCAAACTGGTCAAGCAATGGTCATGACTCACCCAGTTGGCTGACACAGACAAAAGTCCTGCTAGTATTCTTTTAGTAATATTTGTATTGGCTCCTTTTTAATTGATGCCTAGTAGTCTTGTGTTGCTCATCTTTGCATCATCTTGCAGCTGTTGATTACTATTTCCTGGACTGTTTTTGTTTTTATGAGTTCTTTCCTTACTTGTTCACTAGTTCCACTGGTGTCTTCAACATCTCAAGGTCTATTTTCACTTTCATTCACACAGTTTTGCCAAATGTTGATGGAGTTTTTAATATCCTATATAGCTCTTTGAATTTTATACATTCTATTTCTTTCCTATATTGCTCATCTAAGCTTTCTATCATTTTTCTAGTCTCTATTTTGTTATCATTGTCTTCTTTAGGAAATGCTTCATAATTCTTTCATGATAGCTATCACTTTTATTTTTACCTCAGAGATTATTGCGTATTTCCTGTATACTCTTCTGCAGATCTTTCTGTGCTTCAGATGCTATTATGTCAGAGGCTTTAGGTGTGTTATTTCCAATTTCTTATATGCTGATGTCTCCTAGATTTGTTCTCAGTGGTATTGGGGCCTGAGATTATATTTTGCTCTTTTGTTCATCATCTTCTATTTCAGAGTGAACTCTTATTTTGATTTCTAAGATAGTTTTGGTCAAAGTTTGATACTAGGTAGCTGTATCACTGTAATCAGAACTTCTCTGTAAAGAATATACTCTTTAAGTGCCTCTCTGGTGTCAGAGATTCTTGTGTGTGTGTGTGTGTGTGTGTGTGTGTGTGTGTGTGTGTATGTGTGTGTATGTGTGTGTGTGTACCAAGATTTTGCCTTCTCTATTGACTAAAAGTGGGATATTGATTTCCATTTGGCACTGTCCTTTGTCCTTTCTGGTATGGTTATTATTTAAGCACATCCCAATATTATTACCCAATGGAGAATAGGTGATTAAGCAAGATAAGGTATCCTACTTATAAAAGTTTGATTAGCAATACTAATAACAGCAAGTGAAATAGAAATTAATGAAATTTTGTAACATGTTTTTTTTTTTTTTTTTTTTATTTTAGGCCATAGGAGCAAACCCTCTAGCTATATAACAAAGCCGATCATAAATTGGGAGTTTGTATGTAAACTCGTTCCCCTGCATTTTGTCTGGGCACCTCCCTTTCATGTACTTGGAGTCCTCCAAACACACTAGTTTACTGAAGTCACTGCCCTCCACCTCAACACCACAAGGTTCCTCCTGCAGGTCTGTTGGCCACAGTCTGGGCCCTTCTGGGCCTAGCATACACCTCAGATCACCATGTCCAGCTGCAAGCATCACCCACAGCTCATGGGTCCACTCTCCAGGGCTTGGCACCTCCTCTGGGCTCCACTCACCCAAACTGGATCATTAGGGCCTGACTTTGGTGCTCCCAGATGTAATATTCACCAAAAATACAAACACTAACTTTTCCCCTTAATGAACTAATAGAATTTAGTAACACAATTATCATAGCTTGTTCTTTTCTTCTTTCCCCCATCCCAGCCTTGAATATCATTTTTCAAGAATGAAAGAAATTCAAATAATGTATTCATAAAGTTCCTCTTTTGGTCTCTTTCTAATCCCAAAGAGTTCAGAAGAACAATACTGTAACATATTGCCTAAAACAAATTTAATTTCATGTATTCTGGTTAGTGAAGTCAGTGTTCTTTTTGTCCTATATTCTTCTAATGAATGTTAAAAATTAATATATATGAAACATTGCAATTCAGATGCTAGAAACTGCCCCTTAAAATCTTGCAATGTATGGTTTTCATTTTAAATAATGACTATGTTTACTATGATTTTTCTTATGGCAGTATGAGACTTCTGATGAAATACAAAAGCAATCTTTGCACATCCAAAACTCAGTGGTTTACTCTCATTGCCATGTAATGCAAACAAAGCTTGCACGCATTTCATCCCCAGGATAAATAGTATATCCATCGTCCTTTTATGAACATTCGCACCTCAAGTGGCTCCATCTCTACCCACTATTGTTACTTTCTAACTGTGGAAGTATTTTGCCTAAGTAAATATCAGCATATGTTGATTCCTTGGGTCACCATTATTTATTGTTAAGCCCCCTTTGGCACAGAGTTGAAAGTTCAAATATGTATATGTATATCTATATGTATATATGTATCTATATCTATAATAAAAAACTTTCAAAGCACCTTCACTTAGTGAGGATAGAAAACATATGTTTGCTTAAACTATACAGATGCAATATGAGAAATGTAACACATAAATTCTCAAAGTATTGCACTACTAAACAGTTTTACCAAAATGTGTACATGGTGGCAAATTTGTGTTTGCATATTTCATCAGAAGTCTCATGCTGTCATCAGAAAAAGGCAGAGACAGCATGTACCACTATCATTTAAATGGAAGAGTTTTTGCCATACTAATAAAGATTTTTATATGAGAACTTGAAAGGAACTTAATTATAATTATGTAACTATTAATTGCATTTATTTGTCTTTTTTGTTTTTAGTTTGTTAGTACCTGTGTACAGCACATGTTTACATTTCCTGTGGGAACTGGGTACAGGTATAGAACACATCTTAATTCATTTTCTCACAACCCTTTCCTTCCTTTATGACCCAACCTCATCCATTGTTTGATCTCCTTCCCTTTATTTTATTTTCATATTTGATACAGTTCTCACTATGCAGCTCATGTTCATAGTGATCCTTTTGTCTCAGCCTCCCCAGTGCTGGCGTTACAGCTGTGCCCCACCAAGTCCCGTTCCAGGTTGGTGAGGCATGCGGTACTGAGAATCAAACTCAGGACCTTGTACTTGCAAGGCAGGTGCTTTTGCCCCCAAGCTTTCTCCCTAGCCCTGGGTTACTCATAAGTAGCAAAACAATGTGATAGTTCAGCTGTCTACAGTTATGGCTTCACACATTTCACCTATCTTGCCTACCACAAGGCTCAGGGTTAAGTGTAAATTTAGTTTTCATTCATCTTGATCTTAATTTGGTACATGATGAGGCTTTAATCTTCTGCAACTGGATAGCCAGTTTTCCCAATGCCGTTTATCTAAAAAACTCTCTTTTCTTCAGTGTGGGATTTTTGGCCCTTTGTCAAAGATGAAATAGTTGGGGCCCGGCGGGATGGCTCAGTGGTCTAAAGACCCTGCTTGGGAAAGCTTGGGCGGCTTCAGGGAGCGCGGTTCAATCCCCGGCACCACATACTGCACCAGCCCTGCCCTCGGGGCGGGCTGAGCCGGCCATAAAAATGAGTGAATAAACAAACAAAGGTTCTGAAACAATAAATAAATAAATAAATAAATAAATAAATAAATAAATAAAAAAGATGAAATAGTTGAGTATGATTAGTCTCTGCATCCTCTATTCTATTCCATTGATCCTCTCACCGGTTTTTGCACCTATACTATGCTGTTTATACTTTGAAACAGTGGCACTGTGTAACCTAAAGCCTGTGAATCTGCTGACTCTGGCTTTGCCAACTTATCCAGGATGACTTTTTCTGTTATGATCTCTGATTCCCTACAAGTTTTAGGTTTCTTTTCCCTAATTCTGCAATGAATGCTGTTGGTCTGTTACTGTGATTGAATTAAACTGTGCATCAAGTTTGATAGTGTGGACATTTTGACTATGGTGCTTGAACCTATCCAGGAACAGGAGGTCTCTGTTCTTTTCTGATATCCTATTTGATTTGCATTTAGAGCAGCAGTTCTCAACCTGTGGATCGTGACCCCGGCGGCAGGGGTCGAACAACCAAAACACAGGAGTCGCCTAAAGCCATTGAAATAATAACTGTAGCAAAACTACAGCTTTGAAGTAGCCACAAAATTTATTTTTTGGTTTGGGATCACCGCAACATGAGGAACTGTATTGCAGGGTCACGGCATTAGAAAGGTTGTGAACCACTGTTTTAGAGCATTAGAGTTTCCTTCAGAGTTCTTTCACCTCTTTGTTTAGATAAATTTTTCTTGCTACTACTGTAAGTTGTATCTTTTTTTCCTGCTTTCTTGTTTTGTGAGCTCATTATTACTGTACCAGAAGGCTACCGATTTTTCTGTGTTGATTTTGTACTTTGGTGAATTGCAGAATTTTGTTATTAATTCCAAGAGCATTTTTATAAATTTTTTTTGGAAATCTATCTAGAGGACTATGATATCTACAAATATATATATATATATATATATATATATATATATCTTGTCATTTCTTTTTATTTACTTGCTTATTTTAGAGAGAGAATAGAAAAATTACGGATAAAATTTTAGAAATGATACACAATAAAAACAAAGATGTTAGACATTCGACAGTAGTTTTTGTATTGCCCATAGTTTTGAGTGCCATGTTAAACAAGAATGTGACAGAGGACATGCTTGTATCTTCCTAATTTTAGAAGGAAATTTTTAGTTTTCCTCCATGTATTATGATGCAGATAGTGGGTTTCTTGAAAATGGCTTTTTATCAGGTTACAATAATATGTGGTACTCATTTTCTTCAGTGTTTTTATTATGAAAAAGTGTTGAATTTTTTGGTAGGCATTTCTCTGCATCCATATAAACAATACTGTGGTCTTTGCTCTTCCTTGTATTGGTGTGATGCATTATATTAATTGATCTGCCTATCCAATCACCCTTGCATCCACTGCTGAAATGAAATGATCATGCTTTTGGATTGCTTGGTGATTTGTTGCATTTTGTTTGCCAGTATCTTCTTGAGGGTTTTCCTTCTATGTTCATTAAAAAGATTGGACTGCAGTTCTCTCTTTGGTTGGGTCATCATCTAGGTTAGAATCAGGGTAGTTTGTTGGAGTGACTTTGGGAGTATTACTCCATTTCTACTTTATTAAAATTCTTGAGGGAGAACTAGAGTTAGAACTTCCCTAAAGATTTGTAGAAGTGGGCTGGGGAGATAGTCAGGGGCACAAGTGCCTGCCTGGAAAGTACAAGGTCCTGAGTTTGACCAAAGGGGAAAAAAAAGATTTGTAGAACTCAGAATCAAACCCATCTAAACCTGGGCTTTCTATAGTTTATTACTGCTTTGGTCTTATTGTCTGTTAGTTAATTTTTCTAGACTCAAGTCTTCTTGATTCAATTTTGTTAATTCATATGCACATGTCCATTTCTCATGAGTTCTCCAATTTATTGTTGTTCAGGTTGCAAAGCAGTGTATATATATATATATATATATATATATATATATATATATATATATGTGTGTGTGTGTGTGTGTGTGTGTGTGTGTGTAATTTTGATCAGTCTTCTTTTGTTTCTGTCTGTCTGTCTCTCTCACTTTCCCTTTCTCTGTACTCCTCCTTCCATTCCTCTCCTCTTTTTGCTTAGAGTGCTCAGAGTTTCCCTACTGTATTTATTCTTCCACTGAAACAACTCTTAGATTCATTAACTCTTTCTATTGATTTTTCAGTCTCAATTTCATTGATTTGTGCTCTGTTCCTCATAATTCCTTTTGTTGTACTAGCTTTGGTTTGGATCTTATTTTCTAGGACTGTGAAGTGCACAATTAAATTATTTGTTTGAACTTTGTTTTCATGCAGTGATCATTCACAGCTGTAAAATTTCCTTAGGACAGCTTTCTTTGTATTACATGTCTTCTGCAATATTACACTAGCATTACCATTTATTTCTAGAGCCACTTATGTTTCTTTGATTTGTTTTTTAACCTACTGCTTTAAGAGTGTATTGTTTAGTTTTAATGTGCTAATGTAATTTTTGTGTTTTCTTTTGTCTTCAGTTACTAAATTCATTATGCTATGTTCTGGCAATATGTATAGTAAAGTTCAAGGTTTTTTTTGTTGTTGTTGTTTTGTTTTTTACATGTATTAGGAGAGGTTTCCTGGCTGCTATGTAGATAGTATATGGTCTGTTTTGGAGAAAGCTCTATGTGCTGCCCAAAGGAATATGTATCCTGTTATTGTGGTGTGGAACATTCTCTAGCCATTTATTAATTCCATTTGTTTGGACATTTTTCCAATACTTACATTTCTTTTTCTTTTTTAAATTTTTTTTTCTTGTTTCAAAACTTTTGTTTATTTATTTATTTTTATGACCGGCTCAGTTTGCCCTGAGGGCAGGGCTGGCGCTGCATGTGGTGCCCGGGATTGAACCGCGGTCTCTGCAGCTGCCTAAGCTTTCCTAAGCAGGTGCTTTAGACCACTGAGCCATCCTGCCGGGCCCCAATAACATTTGACTTTTTTTTTTTTTTTTTTTTTTCAGGACGAACTCAGGTCCTTGCATTTGCCAGTCAAGCGCTTATTCTACTGAGCTGTGTCCCTAGCCCCTTAACACTTACAGTTCTTTTTTTTGGGGGGGTGGTTAGTTGATCTATCTGTTTATTTGTGATAGTACATATGGACGGACCTCACCAGGTGTGAGACTGATCTGTCCCATCCAGTCGCACTGGTTTTGTTACGCTGTGTATGCTGTCATGGGGGCCATATACGTCATCTCTTCTTGTTGGCTATGCAGTGACTTCTGCCTTTTTGATTAATTTTGGCTGGACTTTTGCTTTGCCTTAACACATGATGGCTGCATTGGCTTTTGCTGAGTGTCTGTGGTGTAGAAGGCTGCTTTGCTTCCCTTGGCTTTTAGTCTGTGAGCTGCTTTTTGGGTTAAAAGTGATTCGTGAATGCAGTATACTTTGCATTTGTTCTTGGTCCTCCCTGCTAGTCTGCAATTTGATGGGAGAATGAAGACCATGTGCGTGGAGCTCGATTGCTGATGGAGCTATCAGCATTAAAATAAAATTATTAGTATCATTTCCAGTACTATCTATGGATGTACATAGAATAATTGTAAGTATATGTTTACAAAGGTACCTTTCCATAATAAGGTAGAATTTTTATTTTTCTGAGCAACAATATACAAATAACTAAACCGTTAAAAACCTCACAACTATTCCATATATTTTATAATTTGAACTTTCATGGAAATTTCCAGTTTTTCTGAGTTTAGAAGTGGACATTTAATATTACCGTTTCAAAAGAACTGTGCTAAAATGTGGCCAGACGAGTCTGGAAAATGAATAGAGTAGGGAAAAGGTGAGCAGTAGATGGCAGACACTGATGATCGTTCTACAATGCACTGTACTTGGTTCCAAAGTAAATCCTGAGTGGATTTTACTGACCTTGGGAGATACAAAAACTGCATATTTTGTTATACAGGTCTTGTTTTAACTTACCCTTTACTACCCAGCAGAAAAGTTTAAACATGACACATAAAACGTTAAGGTAGTTTAGTATGCTGAGCTGTAAAAGGCTTAAATTAGCAGCTTCCAACATTGCCAGTTTTGCCAGTAAACCACTGTAATTATGGAACATTTGACTGTGTATACAACTACCTTCTCTTAGATCAAAGTGAAGAAATCTTTTGTACCAATAACCATTAGAAAATCTATCATGTCTACACTCTGTGCTCTGTGTAACTACAATAAAGACAATAATATGCATTGTATTGACTATTGGGAATGTACTACTAATGTGTTTTGAAACTGTCACATTGCAATTTCTTATTAAAAGTAATAAAAAATATTTTTAAAAAGTGTGTGTGATAACAGCTATGAAAAAAATAATACTCCCAAGAACAAATAACAGTGTGCATATAGACAGATAATCATTTCAGTATACAGAAAGAAAATAAAATTGTTGTTATTGGCAATAAAATTCAAAAGAGCAAATTAAAGCTGATTTCCTTCCGAAGGTGAGTTTGGGGACTGGTTTTGAGATGAGTTAGTGAGAGGCTTTTAGTGCTGGAGCCATCATACCATTGTCAGGAACCATGATGTGTTTTGTTTTAATTACTCACCAGTGAATTCTAAGCACCTTGAGATTGTTTCGCATGTGCTATACACTATCGAGGAGATAACACCAGAAAAACCAGCAAAGGGCAAGGAGGCTTGGCAATCTGAGAATGTGCCACCTGGGTCCATGTGATTGGTAACTTTTGATAGAGAAATGTCTGCCTATTTTCATTTGCTAAAATAATAGACCTGGGCTTTTCTGTTTAGTTTGCTCTTTGATAACCTGAGCAGAGGTCTTTCTTCGTAACCTCCCAGACCCATGTGAAATTTCTTCTGGTTGTCTCTGTCCTGATGCACTGCTCATTTTAGTACTGTATTTCAACTGTCCATCATACTGTTGGCCTGTGGCGCATCAAAAGATAAAACTCATTTTGCTTTTCCTCAAAATGAAGTTAATGCTGCTTCTTACTCTTATTTTTCTACTCCAACCTTTGTTTCTCTGCCCACATTTTAAGATCCATGAAGATAAGAAATGAAGTTTCAGCCCCCATTTCTATGTCTAGCCCATCAGGAAAAGCATACACAATTTTTGATTCTGTAGTGTAAATGGTATGCTCATTTTTATTTAATTTTTGTTGGTCATATTCATCCTACCAAGTGGTCATGTTATTCTAAGTTTACGTAGAAGGAGAGCGATGGGGGTTGACCTTTCTAGAGACAAACTGTAGCTGGGCTAGAAAGCCATTGCCGATCTGGTAGCTAGACATGAGGTTTCCTGAGGCAGGGCAGGACTCCCTCCTAGGATCAAATAGTGTTTTGCAGGAGGATGTTAAAAAGGAAAGCGCCTGTACTGGCTAAATGGACCTATAGGTTTGAGCATTACATATTTACATGGACATATAAACTATGTGTATGTGAAATGTGTTTATATACACAAAGTTTTGTGTGCATATATACAAACTATATATATTACATATGCATATGTATGTGTATATAGTATAAAAGTATCAAAACTATGTAAACATGTGTTACGGTTTATATCTAGTTGTTCCCCCAAAGCCTCATGAAGTTAATGGGCAGAGACTTCTACAGATTGAGACTTACTTGACTCATGAGTCAAGATTATGTGTTTTAGTACTGATGGGATTATCGGTCTGAGTAGGGCTGGGACTATGGGTGTGGTCTAGGGCAGATATCCTAAGGCAGACAGCCTGGTAGGAATATAAAGAGAGACAGACTAGAGCTGTTGCTCTTCTGCCCTGTTTGGTTGGCTGCCTCTGTCACCATTTTACTGCTGTTCTGCTGCCATGAACTGGATGCTCTCTGTCCTGCTCCACTCAGCCTTGGGCCAGCACAATATGGACTGAAACCTCCAGTAACTGTGAGCTAATAAACTTTTCCTTTCTTCATTTTGAGTGCCAGGTATTTTGTGCCAGCAACAAGTAAAGAGTAACTAAGACAACATGCATGTATATAGTATAGAGCATAGATATGTATTTGTTTATACACACGTATAAACTATGTATAAGCCAATATTTTATACATACTTGTATATTTAAAAACTATATATGAACGTATATAACTGTACATATACATAAATACATTTTCTTACGTCACAGCACATGTTTTGTAATTTTTAGTGAGATGTGAAATTTTAGAATCACTTGAACCAGCAAAATATTTGGAGCAATGTAATTTCCAAAATATCAAAAAGTTTATGTTTTAAGTTTTAGAATTTTGTTTAGAGGTCAATGGTCAAGTTTTTGTAGAAAAATGTAAATCATTGGCGTGGTGGCACACGCCTGTAATCCCAGCACTTGGGAGGCTGAGGCAGGAGGATTGGTGTGAGTTCGAGACCAGCCTAGCCTGAATTGCATAGCGAGATCCTGTGTCAAAAATACAATAAATAAATAAAGGCTGCTTTTAAATTAAAAAAAAAGAAAAATGTAAATCATGAATATCACAAAAGGTTTATCTGATACTTATCACCTATTAAATGTACAAAAGTAGAAAATTTAAAAATATGTAATTTCTTGAAGTGAAAATTAAAGCAGCAAAATTTTAGTAAATTTTTTATTCTTGCTATTTATGGTGATCTTATTTCATTCATACAAACTGCTTAATAAATTTAATGAAAACATCTGAAGTTCTTAAAGAGAAGATTGAGTTATATACTTTAAACTATGAATGTAATTTCCATAAGTACAGCTTGTGATTAAGTTTTAAATTGATTTTTGAAAAGGTCCTTTAAAGACTTCTCCAGATACAGCTTCTCTAACTGCAGTGGAACACCCACCTCTGACAAAACACAATGAAAAGCATCATACAAATATGATGTTCTTCCGATAATCCTAGCACGTGGGAGGCTGAGGCAGGAGGATCAGTGTGAGTTCAAGACCAGCCTGGGCTACAAAAGTGAGCTCAAGGCCAGCCTGAACTGCATAGTGAGACCCTGTCTCAAAAAGACAAAAAAATTAAAATAAAAATATGATGTTCTTATATTTCTATACTACTAATTATATTGTAATATGCAGCATGGAAGTGTTTTGTGCATTTAAACAATCCGAACTAAAGAAAAGCCATTCATCAACTTTCATCTCACTCCTGAGACTTGGAATAAAGCTTTGCGAATATGCTGAGAGCCACAAAGCTGGATAATTGGTCAAATATGTGTAGGTAGAACTTGGCCCAGTGCCCAAAGCAAACAAGCTACCTCACTCCTGAGATGAACAGCCTGTCTGGTTAAGGTTAGTTATTAGTTTCTAGGCAACCTAGCGTCATGTGCTACTAACCTCACAAAAATGTAAATAAAGGACCGTTTTATGACAAAAAAAGAGAAAAATATATTCATGTATACACAAGATAGGACAGATATACAGCTACTTTCTGTTAGTTCAAAGGTTTGTGCCAATATTGTTTAGACAAGATATCATGTTTGCATCTTGTTCTCTGAATAACTACTATGAAGACAACAATATGCATGATATTAATTGTAACCCCACTGCTAACCTGTTTTAAAACTGATTCATTGCTATTTTATCTTCTTTTCCCTTTAAAATGAAATTAAAAACTACAAAAAATAAAAATAAATATATAAATACATAAATAAATAAATAAATTGCTTTTGGCCAACATTTAACAGATTTATAGCATGCTGTGATTTAAAATTACACTTCTCTTTTGTCAATAACGATTTTGTCCAAATGTTATTTTTGAACTCTCTTCAATTATTTCTACTTCACTTACAAATTTATTGTACTTCATTTTAATTTTTAAATATTTTAACTTTTTTTTTTTAAATTTTTTTTCTTGTTTCAGAACTTTTATTTGTTTATTCACTCATTTTTATGGCCGGCTCAGCCTGCCCTGAGGGCAGGGCTGGTGCAACATGTGGTGCCAGGGATTGAACCGCGGTCCCTGAAGCTGCCCAAGCTTTCCCAAGCAGGCGCTTTAGACCACTGAGCCATCCCACCAGGCCCCAAATATTTTAACTTTTTAAAGATTTGTCTGCAGTCCTTAAATTTAATAAGTTAATATCACAACCATGAAGGAACAAAATCCCTTCAACATTTGCATTTTATATACAAAATAATATTTCATTATGTGCTTGCTTGCTCTCTTTCTTTCTTTCTTTCTTTCTTTCTTTCTTTCTTTCTTTCTTTCTTTCTTTCTTTTTTTCTTTCTTTCATAATTTATTTATTTATTTTGGTAACCAGGGAATGAACTCAGGACCTTGTGCTTGCCAGGCATGCACTTATTCCACTGAGCTATCTCCCTGGTCCCCAAATAAGATTTCAATCAATAATTAAGTACGAGCTGATTATTTAGTCATAAATTATTGTTAGGTTTTAGAAAGTTGAAATTTCTGTAGTAGGCCAAATTCCTGTAAGTTACAAATATTTATAATGTAAAACACCTACTGATCTCTTCTTAAGCTCTAAATATTTACATATTGATTTAATTTTTGAACTTAAAAATTATTAATGTTCTCCCTCTAAGACAGGGATCCCCTGCTCAGAACGATGGACAGGCCACCCCGCTGGTGGACCCTGCAGGATCAATGCATCCTGCAGTACGACATATGGGGGGCTGGGCACCCCTTGAATTCATGCCAAGCCTTTGCTGGGCCATTTTGAGCCCTGCTCACAACTTTATCTAACCTTCCTAATAAAGCACTGTTCTTTGTAAGCCATGTAATTTAAAAGCCTGATCTGCCCAGAGAATTTTTCAACCCATTTCTCTATTCAAATAGCTTGTTAAGTGTTTCTATGCACTTGGTCAGGATATTAAGTGCTCAGTCTCGCTCCTACCTCTGAAGAATACCAAAATCAACAGAATCTTGTAGCCTTCTTCACTGAGAATCTTATTGTTCTTCTAGATACAAATATGACGTTCTTACATTTTTTTTTTTACTACTAACTATATTGTAATGTGCAGTGTGGAAGTGTTTTGTGCATTTAAACAATCTGAACTAAAGAAAAGCAATTCAACAACCTTCATCTCCCTCCTGAGACTTGGGATAAAGCTTTGTGAATGCTACAGTTGTGTTTGTGTCATTTACTTTGCCATCTAATAAAGAAAGGGAAATTACACACACACACACAAGCATAAGATAGCTAAGATAATGATGCTACTAATTTCTATTGGCTTATTGCAAGCAATGGTTAATACTTATAATATTGGATCAGTTTTGCAGGCCTATATTTAGTAATATGAATAAGTACTTTGAAGATAATATAAAATATTATAATTATTGTTAATTTCCTATCACGTTTTTTGAAATGTGGGATGTTCTTGTTTTTATATTGTCTCTAAAATAAGCAGCTATACTGTATGAAATTATGCAGCTTTATTTGTATGCACACACATATAAACAAGATTAAGCGAATCAGTTGGCTTAGTTCTCTTATCACAATGTTTAGTACACACCACACTCAGAGATACTTTCAGTGCCTCTGAACCTTCCATAGGCAGAATTATGAAGGGTGAGAAAAGTGAATAAGAAAAGCATATTAAAGAACAACTTTCTTTACAACATTCAAGAATATTGATATTTGAGCTGGTAAGATAGCTCACCAGACTAAATTTCCTGCTTAGGCAAGTGCAGAGACTGCTATTTGATCCCAGACACCACATGCCATGCCAGGCCTGCCCCTGGGCATGCTGAGCCAGCCACTGAGACTGGGTGTGGTGGTACACTCCTGTAATCCCAGTGCTAGGGATGCTGGAAACAGAATGATTACTACGAGTCTGAGCAGCACAGTAGACCCTGTAATAACCAAATACATTTTTTTAAAAAGAGCGTGCTAACAAGAGGTCATAGTAGAGTTCATGCAATATCTGAAAGCTATTTTAGAAAGTTGGAATATTTAAAGCATAGCATTGCCAGTTAAATTTTGTAAAATTAGGTTATTTGGAAGAAGTTTTAAGATTTCCCCAAACTCTTAGTCTAGAGGAAAAATTTTTGTCTCCAGACAGATCCACCAAGAACTGTGCTGTGGTCTTTGCTTTGAGCGACTGAGGTGAAATTTCCCCTGTATTTGCCCCCTGTGGCCTGTAGTCTGGCAAGGCCAGCTAATCAGCTGTGACAGATGAAGTTATTGGTAGGCAGCCTGGCCCTAGGTGTCAGTGGTGGGAATTTAGGTTTCATCGAGAACATGATCAATTTCACTGACAGCTAGGCATCCCCAGAGACGAGCACAGAGCTTCCTAAACCCAACTGTAAAATAACTCTGTTCTCTGTAAATAGTATCAGAAGTAATAATAAATAGCTGTGTTAGTTTCCTCTTGCTGCTAGGCTGTGCTGCCACAAACAACCTTGCTTAAAGCAATGTGCACATTATTACCTTATGGTTCCAGTTGAGAAATACAAATCTCATGTAGGGTACCTTTTTACTTTAAAAAGAAGATAAAACCAAAGTCATCCAGCACTTCAAACTGGATGACAGGACCTTAACAATATTTAATACATTGCATATCAATCATTATCATTAAAGTAGTTGCTCATATTACCAGATATAGACCTACAACATTGCTCCAAAGGTACAAGTGCTAACTTCTTTCCAATAAACTAATAGAAAAATAGTAATATAATTATCTTAGCTACCATGTGTGTGTGTGTGTGTGTGTGTGTGTGTGTGTGTGTGTGCACATGCGTGTGTGCATGCATGCATGCATGTGTTGTTTGGAGCAAAATATAAAAAGTGCTTATCAGGATATTTTTCTACATTATAGACTAAATAAATCAGAAATTTTCATGTCATTTTGAGAGCCTCACAATATAATATTATATAATTTAATAACTAGGAAAAGTATTTGTAAACAGGTATTTTTAAATATTTTACAAGGTACTTAATGTGATTTATGTTAGCCTTCCAAAACATACATATTTTAAAGTTAGCTATCACTAGGGCTGGGGAGATGGCTCAGTAGGATAAGCATTTGCCTAGCAAGCACAAGGGCCTGAGTTCAATCCCCAGCTCCTCATGAAAAATAAAATAAATTAGCTATCCCTATAGTATAGGGGATTCACCTGGGATGCCTTTAACACCTGACACACACATGCATAGGGAATGAATGCTCATACAATGTATTTTTCTACTTTTAGTTTGAGACAGACTCACAGAGCCACTAAGCTGCAGAAGTCGGGCTGAGCCTTCAAGACCTTCCCCATCTCATGCGTGCAATGTAGGGGTTCCAGGCATGGGCCACCGGCACACTGTGACCCTAGCACAGCTGCCTTCATATTATCAGTGAAAAAACTAGAACAATTTAGCCTCCAGAAACATTCATTAACTGTATTAATTAAAGGAATTATTTTGATATTTCTGACTTTCTCTTAAGAAGATCCAATTCTAAGGAATTCTGAGTAATTCCCTGACAACATAGTAGATATTCTATTTTTTATGAAGTGCCGTTTTTCAAGCAAAAATTAATATTTTAGAAAGTTATAGAAATATTCTCAGTTATATAAGTAAGATTTTAATTGCATAAAGTAGACCAGGAATATATTCTCTCATTTTGAAGTTTACTATTAATTTCCTCTGGTCCTAATATGTCCATGGCCTTTGAGTCACTGCTGTCCATATGTCTACATACAGAATGCATTTTTTTATGAACACACCAATTTTTTCATCTAAGAGAACTGTAGTGTTCACACAACTACCTACAACTATGCTAAGTCAACTACTAGATTCTTTATATATTTTAAAGCAAAAGAAATTTTGTTTATCATTTGCTTCAGACACATTAAAGGACTCAGCAGGTAATTTGCATATGTCACAAGTTTAACTGAGCAAGACTAAAAAATTAAATCCTCATTAGCTAATTTTTGAATAATTTCAAGAAAATTATGTGCTTCATGCTGATGACAAGTACGAGGTAAGACACTGAACTTGTATTGGGCTGAAGTTTTCCTAGACTTTATAAATTTTAATAGAAAAATAAAATTTAACCTTAAAAATGTGTATCAAACTGAATAGATTCTATTTGAAGCAACTAAAGTAATAAGTGAGTTTATGGAAAGGAGCCAGTGATAAACATTGAAATAATTCTAGTAATACATGCATGAGTTATCAAGCAGACTTTATGGCTCACAGCATGTTTTCTGGGTTGTGATGTAATAATAAATTGCTGGAGTTTGGGCGCGCCTTCCTGCCTACGCGTGTATCTGTGCGGCAGCCACGGGGATGCGTGGCCTGGGTCAGCACCACAGCGATTCCAGAGAACCACAGGCGACGGAGGTGGAAGGCGTCTGTGGGCATCAGCACCCTGGTGTTTGCGTCTGGTATTGGCGAGGCTGGTTTTCTCTGGGTGGTTTTTCTTGTGTTTTCTCTGGCCTTTCTGGCGCTGGTCCTTTCCGGACAGTTCTTTTTTTTTTTTTTTTGTTGGGTCCAGGGTTCAAACTCACGACCTTGCACTTGCCAGGCAGGCACTTGTGCCACGGAGCTATCTCCCCGGACAGTTCTTCTGCTGTCTTTGTAATTCACGAGAGATTGCATCATCCCTCCAAGCTGTGGTCAATGCCCATGCAGGAAACTTTCGCCCGTCCTGCTCTGTGCGGACCGCGACGGAACCCCTGCTCCTCCACTGCGCGAATCGTGCTGCTTGCTAACTTACTCCTTCCTTCCCCTAGTACAAAAATTGCCATTTATCCAACTTTCAGTATTTTTTGAATGGCTTTTGCATGAGAAATTAAAGTCCTGTTCTTACTGTCATTTGTTTGTCCCTAAATTCAGTTCACTTAATCGAAGTCACTTCTAGTACCATTTGTGAATAAAAGCAAAGGCTTAATATCTTATTATAAGAACAAATTCCTGCTAGTTATTATTGTGTGTGTCCTGGAGCCTCCTTCACATAGGATGTGAGGTACTCAATCTCCTATCCCTGTAGCATGAGATACTATGGTTTTAGAGGAGAACTTCTTTCTGTAATCTTCAGGAAAAAAGGCAAACATAATGATGATGATAGAGCTCCACTATAAAATTCTTCCATTAGCTGTACATGGTTAGAAATAGTCAAGGTCAGCCTGAGAATGCAGAGAATATGCAAATGTTCTTCAAAAAGTATAGTTGTCATATTTAGGTATGTGTAATACTCTAGTTGTAAGAAGCAAATAAAGACCTCTCATATTTCTACCACAACTAAGGCTCTATGACATTATGCTGCTCATTTGAGAATCATATGAAGGCAGGGCACAGACATCTTCATGGTATTTTTTTTTTTTTCACTGATCCAGAAAACTAGGTTTCACAGTTAGGCGGACCAGCGTCAGGCTCTGTTATTCTCCTTATGAGTTTGTGCACGTGTGAATGTTGGAAGTTCACTTAAGCTTCCTTTTTGTAAGTGTTCACACTTAAGAAGTGATAAAAGGTGCGTCAGATAATCGTGTTGCAGGCTGAGGGGTTCACCTTTTCTGGAGTCCTGACATGCTGGCACACACTTGGCTTTTAGCAAGTGTTAGCTGTACTGGTTTAACCGACCAAGTGTGAGATTTTAAAGTTTAGAAACTATTGCGAAGGAATAATGGCTCCCAACGCCTGTGCCCCTATTACATTCTGAACTAAAGAGACTTTGGGCATATCCTGAAGCTAAGGGCACTGACTATGGGAAATCATCCAGGTAGCCCCAAGGGCCGCGTGTAATTACAAAGGTACTTAGACTAAGGTGCAGGAACAGCGAAGCGGTGGTGGACGTGAAGGTGGAAGCGAGTTTGGTGTGCAATGATGAAGTGGCCCTGATTCTGGCATGCACAGTACTGCTATAGCTAAAATAACGGAGGAAATGGATCCCTCCCTCGGAGACTCTAGGAACTTGCAGAACCAGCCTCCAAACACTGGACATCATCATTCAAGCTGGCTTGGAGTTCTGAGCTATAGGTACAAGCCTTAAATTCGCTCACTCGAGCAGCCATGTCTGCGGTAGTGCGCATGAGCACGGAGACAAACCTAAGGCGGCTACTTACGTTAATTACCGCTGTTTTGTTTTGAATTTTTTTTTTTTTTTAACAAACAACCAAGCCCAGTCCACACTGTCTTCTGTGGTTTTGACTCCTGTCACCTAATCTCAAACTCTTCTGCAAATGCACCTGCTCTATTCTTTTTTTTTAAATTTAATATTTTTATTGTTTAAATTTAACAATGGTTATATTACATATTTTCATCATCAGATCAGTTTAGATTAATACATATAGGTATATAAGATTGATCAAACAATTAAACATTAACCTTTCTAAATCCACATTACTTTTTTTTCCCCTTTCTTTTTTTGAAAGTTGACATATTGCATATTGTCCTCACAATTGTTCTACAGAGTACAGTGTAACCTGTTCTATTCTTCATCATGAATATCTTCCTTTTCGTTTAATCATTTTATTCAATTGTAATCTGTTATGTAAAAATTTCCACCTTCAAGAATAGCAGCAAACCTCCCTTCACCTCAGATTCACTGCTCTAAGACTGCATCTCTAGACTCCCGAAAGCCCTGATCCCCTGCAACTTCTTACTTGACGGAGGAGGCCCCTGTCCACAGGCCAGCAGTGACCTCTGCACGCTAAGATGGTGGTCGCCTCACTCTGTGACCAGCGCGTGTTCGTGTCCTTGGCATTGGTCGGTCTCTCTTTAGATTCCTTCTGCACCAGGATTTGGGCACTCTCTGCTGTCTTCGTCTTACTTCCTGCCCCCCTCGCAGTTTGACAGGGCGTTTGCCTCTTTTTCTACATTAATTCCTTATGCAAATGGTGGAAAAAACTAGGATTTAGTCTGCGCTCCTGTCAGAATCTCCCTATGTGTCATTCCCAGTAGATGTCCTCAAATATTATTTTTAAATATTTAAAATATTTCATAACAATGTGTAGCATCAAATGATAATTATATCTATAAGTCAGCTCATTCCTACTTTTCAGTCTTTTCTCAAGTGGCTACTTAATAACCAGGGAGGCACAGTGGGTGACATGGTAGTTGACGGATACACAATTTCCGATGTCCAAATATTTTGACCCCTAAAAGTGATAAGTTTATTGAGTTCAAACTACTATTTATTTTACAAATTATCTCTGGGCCCCCAAAGACTGCCAACTCAGCACGAGCATAGGGTTTGGCTTCTTTTGCTAAGAGCTTGGGAGCTCCAGGCTCTCTCCCCAGAACTGAGAACACAGCCAGTCGAGTGATACATGGATAATCAGTGTTTGTTTAATGAATGCAGGAATTACTGAGCAAAATGTGGAATAAAAGAATGAAAGAAGGAGGAAAGGACAAGTACAGAGGCAACTGCTAGCCTAGCGAAGGCAGTGTTGCTTTATTTCTTATCAGGTAATTCAACTTTGCAGTACGGATTCCGTAGTTTGGATAGAGCAAATAAATGAAGGAGTACTGTTGATTGCTCTTCAGCTCGGGTATGTCAAATGGGCTTTCTGGATGTAGTTTTGAACATAGATTTTATAGACACTTTTTGGGTGGAGAAAGGTTTACAGGGTGTTTGAAGTCTCACTACTGGATTGGACTCATAGCGATCCACCTGTTTACAGCCTCCTAAGAGCTGGGATTACAGGCATGCACCACCATGCCCAGCCTCAATTGCCCTCTCAGCGAGCCCCACGGGTGGGGCTGGCATAGCAGACCCTGTGATCAAACCCTTGGCCCCTGCACCTGCTTGCAGGCACTTTAATCTGCTGAGCTGTGTGGCCAGCCATTGATTTTATATACTTAACTTTATACTGTTTATAACAAAATCGAACACCTAACCTAGGATCACTGTTTCCCGATTAGCATTATTTTAGTTTTCCAATTTCTGTCTGTAATTTTGGTCTAACAGACAATGCTTTAGCAAAAAAATACATTCAAATTCTATAGCAAATATCTGTATTATACATAGTATTGACCTTAGCTGTATTTGCTAAACCTTTCTTACTTCTTTCATTTTGGTGTTTGAAATTATTTCCATGGGCTTGCTTTCACCAGTACATCATTTTACCTTTTTTCCCCTTGACAGAGCAGATGAGTCTTTTTGCTTCTGGTATGGAATATGAATTTCATTTAAATTATATGATGAATAGGGCCCAGTATGTTAGCTTTACAAATTCGCATCAACATTTGTCATTTAGGTATTCTGTACAAACACAGGACTTTAACAGAATTCTAACTGAACAAATTATAGTTTTTTATTATAATTTATGAAAACTATGTAAATATGTACAACATTAGAGACAGTATTTCCTAAACTGCTCATGAATTACTGGTTTTTCTCTTCAGCTGCGAGATATACAAATATACTTTTCCAGATAAGTAATGTTAATAATTCTAATAATTATTAATAATTCTACTTTGGTTACAGATAAATAAATAATAAATACTGCTTTATCAGCATGAGAGAATACAACTTTTCTCCAGCCTGACAAATTAGTTTGATTCAAGTACTGTGTTGGAGAAATTGGACATTTGAAGGAAATATCCTGGAATGTGAAACTAGCCCTGGTTGTGGATAACGTGTTCCTACCTTCATAGGAAGCAGTTCAGTAATAATTGTATGTATATATATATATATATATATATATATATATATATATATATATATACCAAACATCAAACATTTTGAATCAAACATTTTGGTTTTATAAAGGCAATCATATTCCTATGATGATATGACTTGACCTTCTAGAGGACATGAGTCACCAATTATCACTTTTCTCCTGGTGCTATAGTAATTGAAATTCTGCCTCCTAAATGAGTCTCCCTTAGAATTAACCATGTCACAAGAATTCAGAGAAGTGTTAATTTTTTAAAAAAAATCAAGCATGGTACAAACATAGCCTTTAACATGTCATATTTGTGTTAAGTATCATTAGATATTCAATATTGTAAGATGATAGATGAGAATGCATGAAACGAGAACAGGCTCCACGAAGAACTTGGGCCATGATGATTGTGTGTGCTAGCCATCGCTCCTCTCGGGACTCTTGCTAGCCAGCCATTAAGTGAGCACAGTAGATAAAGCGCAGCATTGTTTTTCATTCAAACAAGTGGTTATTAAATCTCTGCTATGTAACCAGCAACTCCCTCCTGCAGGTATGTTCTTGTAGATAGAGGACACAGTAATATAAACAAAATTTTTATTGTATTATGAAGTTTATAATAATAGAATTAAATTAGAAGACATAAAGTCAAGAAACAGAAGTAAGTTACTCAGATTTAGGCACTGGTTAGAATGAGGGAGGTGGTAACCAATGCTTCATGAGAGACTTGGAAAGCAGATGAAACAGCCAGAAGGACCAGTGACATCTGAAAACACACAGGCTAAATGTAAGTACATGATTATTTCGGTCTATGCCTTTCATGAGAAAGCCTCCCAGTCACTTTATCAATTAACCAACTGTATGCATCACTAAAGTAGACTAGTTCTAAAATTGATAATAACACTAATAAGGAATTTTTAGAAAAATCCATGAAGAAAAATGACATGATAGAGTGAATGAGCTCTCTTAGATACTAAGACATAGAACATCTCCATTCCTAAATGACTGCTACACTGGCACGAAATAGACGATCTGAGATCAAGAGGCACACTATAGGGAGAACCACAAATTTATATGACAAAGCTAGAGCCTCAAATCAGGAATGAAAATAGATGTTTAAATAAATGGAGCTGGACAACTGGTCAACCTTTTAGAACTAGGTTGGGTCCACCCTTAATAATAACGATCAGTTAAAACTGTAAGTGATCCAAAAATTAAATAAAAAATAAAACTTGAGAAATAGTAGAAGGATATAATAAAGCTAATCGCTATGTAATTTTTAAAGGAACAACTTTCTGTGTCTCATAGTTAGCAATCTATAAATTATTGATAAAATCATACAAAGGAAGTCAAACAAAATCTGAGAAAGATGGGATGTTTTCTTTATGTATAATTTCATTACTTGTGGAAAATATTTAGAAGTTAACAAAAGCAATTGAAGATGTCTGGAAGTCATGAAGAGATAATGCATAAAATCACTATCCATTACTAAGCAGTTAAAATGAAGGTCAAATTGATAAGAAAACTGTTCAATTGGCATCCACCAAAACAATGTATAACTGTAACTACTCATGAGATTATGCGAAAGCTAGTACTCTTAAAGCATATCTAGTAAGAAAGACAAAAGGTATAGCACCTCTGGAGGCAAGTATGACATAGTTACTAAAACTACAAATGGGCAACAGGGCATAGCTCAGTGGTAACGTGCTTGACTAGTGTGTTGGAGACTGGGATTTAATCCTCAGCCTCTCCCAAATTTTTCAAAACTACAGTACACTTCTCCTGTGACATACTATTGACACCTGAGAGCTTTTATCTGATACATTGCCCAAGTAAAAATTAACACTGGTTAACTTCAGTATTTCTTTCTACTAATGACTGGTTAGTGATAAAATCACTTTATGTTATATTTTGTCATAAAAAGACTAACAAAGTTCTCTTGAATTGATATAAGAAATGAGGGTAGGGAGAGACAAATACAGATACAGACACACGCGGAGACACAGAGACGCAGAATGGGTGGCAGGAAGAGGCAAAGGGAGGGGAAGAGGCCTTAGGAGGAGGGGAAAGTTGCTGCGGGTGCTAAGTTCTCTGTTCTTACTTTCTGTAACAGAACACCCGACTGAGTAGCTTCCAATGAACATAAATTCACTTTCTCACTGAAGTGAGGGCCAGGAAGTTTAAGATGGAAATTTGTCTACCTGGCCAGGGCTTTCTTTCTTGGTCAATGAAGGGCAAACTTGTGGGACTTTTGGGGCAGGCTCCTGGGGAAAGCTAAATGCTCAACTCTCAGGAAAAAGTTATGAAGTTTAAACAAGTTCTGAGAAAAGCATTGGCTCTTGCTGAATTACATTTCCTGGCTAACTCAGGGCGGCCTTCTCTACTGCGCTCTGATTTAGTAATCATAAATTTCGGTTTGGATTAGAAGAGATGACCATGTGTCTTCCTGTGCCTCTTTTGCTATTATGTTTTACCTTTCACTTAGCTCACCTTTTTTAAAGTACTAGTTCTTTCAGATAAATGTTCACATCATTATTTTTCGGAATTTCTCCATGGAAAGGATTCAGTTGTCATAGGAACTGTCTTGAGAACTAGCAGCAAGAAATAATGGAACCAGTGAAATCTTGTAGCTGGGAGGTTCAAAGAGATTAGAATCTAGATTTATGTTCTGAGTTGCTTTGGTTTGTAAAGAAAGAATCTAGTGGCACCAGAGTTTGTAGTGCTTGTGGAAATCTAAGGACAATAAAGCAGCTCTCTATTCTCAGCTGGTTGTCTTCTTTTATGCCCAGCTAAATTGCACATCATCAAAATTATTTTTTGATCTTCTATAGTGGATAGATTGTACAGGGTCTCCTTCTAATGGTAATGTCTAGTTCCTTTCATAATTAGTGAAATACCATGTGCTTTATTTTTATTTCTTTATCTTTTGGATCCTACTGTTCTTTAATTTGTTGTTTTTTTTAAAGCACAAAATGGTATTAAAACAGAAAAATTACACATGATACAGAATTTCACTAAACAAAATAACATTAATTTCACAGTATTTGTCTGAATGCCAGCTGTTATCTTCAAATTAGTAGTTCCCATTACCAGATAGAGAAGAAGAAAGAAAAAAGGAAAGAAATAGTAAGAAATTAAGAAGAGAGGAAGGGCAAAGAATCGAAATGAGGAGACAAACAAAGTAAGCTGTCCTGCCGTGAGAAGAATCCTGCACTTTGGACACGTGGTGGCAGGTGGAAGCCACCTGTGCAGGTGACGTGTCAGCTCGATGTCACCGCCATAGGTGCTGGACTCAGCCACTAATGCATGAGTGGCTTTCAGGAGAGAACATCCATACTTTATGTTCAAACCTGTTTTTTTTTTTTTTTTTTTTTTTTTTTTTTTTTTTTTTTTTTTTTTTTTTTTTTTTTT